>KN473035.1:107131-147736 GCA_000787095.1 Periophthalmodon schlosseri
GTCCATAATGTAACCAATTAATGGGCAAGTAACAAGGCAAAGCAGCTGCAGAGTGCCAAAGATGGAGGAGTAGAAACTCACTAAAAGAAATGGATAACTTCAGCCTGTACAGGAGCTTATATACATTATCAAAAAGGGCAACAGTTTCAACTATGAGGCTCACCTTTTTGTGCTGCCTCAGTTATGAGATCTTCAGATGCTATAAAAATAAAATTTTAAATAAATGCATTAAATGACAAATAGATCTACTAGTTTAGTTGCTAATATGTTATGCAATATAATTTGGACACTTACGATGTTCCTCTCCATGAGTTACAATATATTCAAGCATCTTATTCATTGCGCCCATGAAGAAGATGATGCGTAGCTGAGACATGCCCATTGTAACAAGACTCCAGAGGAAAATGGGTGAGAAGACAGAACGGCGGAAGGGCACATTTTCTGACAGAAGATGTTAGGGTGTAAGTACGCCAATAAAACATTTTTTCATGTATTTTGGTTTGTAAACGCACTGGCTGCAGGTTCAGGACTTGTGGCCAGGTTCTCTGCAGAATGATGGTGCACGTCTCCGTTCTTCTCCTGTAGTTTCTGCTCATCTGCCTTTGTGGCTGATCGTGGAAGCTCTTTTGTTGTGAGAATCTTGCTGTTAATCACATGTTTGATACAGTGAGTTATTTTGCTAAAAATAAAACAAGTTTATAAGGAGAGAGTATATCACCTGTAGTCCACTTCATCAGGTGTTGGAAATCCTTCTATGGGCCAATTCAAGAAACAATTGAAAAAGACAAATGCAGCAAGTCCTGCCCACGCCCACATGATGACATGGAAGGTCACATGTGCATCATATATGAGCTGAAAAACAGCACAAACCATATTGGCAAAATTAAATTATTGCTATAATAATTTTCATATCACCAGTAGTGTTTTTGTACATTACCTTTACTCCAGGGAAGGTTACAGCGGAGGACGCATAAGAGCCAATCATCAAAGACATAACTGTGGAGCTAAGAGCCCCAAACATGTTAGGAAGCTGCAAAAGAATAAAAAGTTTATAATGGCAACAATGATAGTGTTATGCTTTGGCCCGACAGAGGGCAGCCTGCTGCTGGCACAATAGGTCAACCTATAAAACCTGAGCTGTTCCTTCCCACAGAGTCTGCACTCATTAACCCATCTCTGCCACGACACAACACAGCCTCATTAAACAAACATTAGTTTCCATGTCATGAGGACCCAAGGAACAAAGTCATGACCCAATCTGTGCCATGACCTCACAGAACTCAACAAAACCTTACTTAAACACAACACATGGTCATTATTTTTGGTATTTCAACAAATTCTCAAGATTATAAGCGACTGGTCTAGTATACATTACTCAAAGCATGGGCACCGCACCAGGCACTAACACACTGTATATTAGGTTAACCTATTTACAGTAGTAAGAAGCTTAGCACTAACACAATGACTAATTGTGTGGTCAGCACACTTACTGTTTTTAATAAGAATCTTAACTGGGTCAATATAAAATCACATGTGTGGGATTGTGGTGGGTCTGTATGAATTGCAAACTCTTAAACCAACTAATTTTTTTAGGTTCACAAAATGACCCTCTAATTTCACTTTACTGGTCATCAAGCTAAAGTGACTGGAAAAGGAAGGTGAAGATGATCATTAAAGAGCTGTCAAACTATTACAATTACTTCCAACATTATTAAAGTCCAAGTTGACAGTGGATGCACTGACTTAGGTCAAATGAAAAGATTAAAGGTGCACTGTGGAACTTTTCTGATGAGGTGTCCACAACCAGCTTGACTCCATGGAGATGTTTTACACAGAATATTCCACATGGCATTGGCACTAAACTAACAATTTAGCTTCTAATATCTCAAAAATCCCCTGAAAAACATCCATTCTTAGTGTGAGCGGGATCTCCTCTCCACAGATCTGAGTTTGCCGGTTAGCGTCACCTGTTTGTCTCCATGGAGATAGGTAATTTTATTGCCATACTGTGGAACACTCTAATCAAAGCAATTACATATGCATGGGCACAAGCAGGAGGCAATCCCTGAGCCCCCACCAGAAAAGTTACATAGTGTAACTTTAAAGGAGCCAGTTAAATTTGACATGCAAGTGCTCTGGCCAAGAAGATAAGAGTGTGATGACAGTTTGTGGCTGACAGAATCCAGAGAGAAACTCAAGGTCACCGTGTGCTGAAACAGCAGGGCTGTGGGTTAAACAGGAAAATAAGTCTTTCCTGGGAATGTTTTGGAGAAATTCTGTGTGGATTATGGAGTGAAAAGCCTCCAGGAAAATGCTCTTAGACAGTTTCTAAGAATGAAATATTTCACAAGTTGTCATCCACGGACTCAAGAGCCTCCCCTGAGCACGCTTTGCCCTTCTCTGTCTAAAGCTAAAGACAGCACAGTGAAATGTCACCTGAAGTTTACATTCAGACGGCAAACAGTCAGAGCCAGTGTGTGTATGGGAGGAGTGTGCACGTGCCACTGTGTGTCTACAGCAGAAGGTGTCATTCTCATGACTGTGTTTCTAAGAGCGCTCATAAAATACATATTTCACACATAGATATTCAGCACATGCTATGGATGCAAATATTGCCATAGAGACGAGGACTGTAACATGTGACTGCTCAGAGTCACACCAGGGTCGAGTGAGAGTCAAACCGAGACACAGAAGGTTTTCATTTGGTCACTTTGAATTTTTCAGGGCTTTATGCCTGCTGTGCTCACTCAGTTGGGTGATATAAGCCTTTAATTAAGACTAATCATTAATCGGATCAGATTGTATTATAAACTCTAGTAAGAACTCAACTCAGCTGATGGAATGTCATATAAAAATAAGTTGTAAAAAGTAATTATGTTTTGTTTTTGTTTTAGTTTGCTTTGTTACTTAACTCAAGCTGTATTCAGTCTGTAGTGCTTCACTTCAGAAACCCTAAACCCTAAACTGCACCTGCTCTAATTCCCTTTTACATTATACATGGAAACGTGGCTTTGGGGCTTTTAAGGTTTGTTTATTTTTATCATTCTTCTTCTGAAAACGTTGTGTCTCCTCATTTACTTTTATTAACATGATGTTTTGGTCCCTCTGACCTTCTCTGACATTCCTCAGGTACAGTATCCCTGAGGGTGGGGTATAACTCTGAACAACCAACCCTCGTGTTTGAGAACAACCTTTTAGCCTCCTTGAGATGTTACTGATTATTGCAGTTCATATTTTCTTTTTGATCTTTAGATTCTAAACTGACAACTTTCTCTTTTGTGTGCTTGAGCATAAGAACACTTGTGAAATTGGTAAAGGATACATAATTTTCATTAAGGGTATGTTTCAAGAAACATTTAAATAATGGATTATAGAACTTTTAATATAAAGGTAATTGAGAAGTTAAACTAAACATATTTCTGTCTAGCACAGGGGACAGATTTTTTTTCATTGGAGGGCCCAAACGGATAATTATGAGTGTACGTCAAAGACCTGTGGATCAACAAAACAGAAAAACAAATGTGATAGTAAACACAAGAGAAGGTGACCATCAATATTTTAGATAGAGGTGAGTGGGCAGGGCTTTCTTGAGGGTGTGCGTCCAAGCCTGAACTTTCATTGGTGGAAACACAAATAGGACACTTTCCATCTGGGTGTAGTCATGTGCATATGGAAACATGCTGTACCAACCAAAAGTACAATTGAAATACTTGGCAGGACACAGAAGGACCCTATAAACTGAGTCGATAATGTTGTGACCAGCTGGCACATAGCAGTGTGTCTGACAGGCGAGTAAACAGACTGCAGAGGAGAACCTCAGCATTTCAACTACCAAAACCCTCCAGTCTTGTTCCAGGAACAGTTTCTTGGAATGCATGGAAAGTTATGTAACCATATAACACACACTTACTACATTTTAGTTCATGTCACACTCTCCCAATAATGTGTGATAAATCAGGACTTTACTCAAGCAAATAAAAATCTGCGCAAGATACTGCATATTTTAGAAGTGTTAAAGAAATTTCTCACCGTGAGAGAAGTGAAGGTCAGACAGATGCCCCCAAAGCCGTTTAGGGAGAGAGCCAAAAAGATAAGTGCTGACAACTCTGCAAACAAATACAAAAGGCTATTTTTACGCCCTTTCATGATCACAGTGTAATTCTAATGAAGCATATTCAGTTGTGTATTGAGCTCAGGCTATACTTACTAGCAGGGTCATATGTGGACACAGCCATGATAACACAGGACAGGCCAAAACAAGAGCTGAAAAGCAAAACAAAAAAAACATGTAAAAATCCCTCTTATAAAAACCTATGACGACTTGTTCATTAAGTTTCCGGGACTGTGTGTTATCCTTGCATGTTTTGTGACGTGTATGTGTATACTTGTGTAGTAAAATTTCTGAACTAATATTTTTGGAATGTTACCTCGACACATACTACTACCGCCTACTAAAGCGCTTACTACTGTGTATGAGCTTAGCTACCAGGAGCGTCTGCAGGATTTTTTACACACAGTCAAGTAAGTGACGGACCCTCCAAGCTCACCTGCGTGCGCACACAGCCTAAGTGAACTATTTGGTCAATAATCACTGCTTTGCTGCTCTATGTGTAACTTGGGGATATATTTGGATTCAATGGAGAATTCAGGTACGCACAGTGCGTACAGGCGTATCCCTGCATGCCTTACTGTTAAAACCACACCTCACTTTCACAGTAACTTGACTCATTCAACAAACACCCCTTCAAGAATGTACTCTGTCAAGTAATCTTTCCTGTACATGGTTTATTTTGATTTTGAATAACTGCAAATCAATTATGCAAATCATTTCAGCATTGGTGAGATAGATAGGTGAAGAAAATGCAAACTGTGAAGATAGCTTGCTTCACAAGAATTTTACCTGCCCACAAGACGAATGGGACGTGGACCAAATCTATCCATGAGAATGCCAAGAGGCAAGGTAGTGGCACTGAGCAGGAAAGAGCCTATTGTGAAGCCCAGGTTTAGCATCTCCTCCTGGTCTACACATGTGAGCCATTCTTTTGAGTCTCCAGCAGAATCATTGCCCAAATGCACAATCACTGAATCATTTTCTGTAAAGAAACAAGAGGATTTGTGATACTCTCATGGAGGAGGTCCATAACATAACACACCAACACTGACTGATGTAATACCTGTGCAGAGGTGAGAGTAGAAGCCTTCCTTTTTTAACATGATGAGCAGGGAGCCCCAGCCCAGAAGCACAGCTGAGCATAGCAGGTTCTCCAGCACTGCTGTCACTGCCATCCACCAGCGCCTTTTGTAGGCCTGGACCAGAGAAGGAGCCATGGCTGCTCTGAGGGAACAAATGAGGAACATTAAAAAAGAAGCAGTCATTCATTTATCCGAAACTGTGCATCAAACCAAGTTGTAAATTCCTGTGACCCCACAATGGCATTATTTGGTTATTATGACCAATTGGAAAGCAAACATATGGAGCAGAGGGCGCTACAGCTCGGTGAGAGTGACCCTGACACTCACCTCAAAGGTCATATCTGTCCCATTTGACTCTGAGGCCAAAAGTTAGTCAGAGGCAAAGAGGTCACCAGGAGTTTATAATCTGTGCCTTCAACAGGAAAATCTCCTAGTTAGTTTTAATAAGAGTGCCCCCATTGGTAGAGCAGTGATGACCTAATAGGACTGATTTGCCTTTGCGTGTGCTCTGTAGGTGCTCATGAGCCGTGTGTCTAATAGAATTATACATACTCCAGTGAGCAGCCTTTGAGCTGAAACTGGGTTTGAAAAGAGGGATTTGTCTGTAATTGAGACCTCATTCTGAAAATCCACTTAGGACTCTCCAACAGAATGCACCCCACCAAGAAGAGCACTCATTCCCTCACCCTCCCAATAAAAGACGAATAATGTTAATTACACTGTTCACAAAAGGGTAAATTTTAAAGTGAAAACCCTTTTTACATCTAAATGACAACATTCCCTCATACAACACCTTTAAATGCAAATAAATTCAGTTTGTATCACATTGTTAGCATAGTAGTGTATAGAGTAGTATTAAGGACAACGTCTTAAACTAAAATTTTAAATGTCACTGTCAGGGTTCTCATGGCTGCCCTTTGCCAATATAAGAATATTTTCCATTCCAGTAGTTATGTTGATGTGTTGGTTGATATGTATAAATATCATAATATCCAATTATCCTAATCATATATATGTGTGTGTGTGTGTGTGTGTGTTTATAAAAATACGCTCATAAGCATTGATCAGCAGGTATCATAAAATGACTGTAGGCCATTCTGGAGCATATTCCATACACAGCAAGATACAAAAAAAAGTTTGTTGTGTTATTGTGACCACCATCAACACACCCAGACACACAGTAGTAGTATTAGCATTACATTATCATTAGTAGTATTTCATAATAAGGGTCAATGTTATATCATTTTCAAGAGCATTTTAGGTCACCATCAAAACAAGCCTGTAGTGTAAACTAGGGGCAGACCTTGGATCTATTAAAATGGGCACGCACTGAATGGCCAGCCAGAAAATCAAAGGCCTTTTACAGTTAAGACAATAGCCAAGCAGCTGCCTTCACCTCCTCCTGCTTATCTCCCACATTCCTCGTGGTGATTCCCTTCCTGCTCCGTCATTTATTTGATTCCCTTCCTGCTCCGTCATTTATTTGCCTAGGGCACAAACCTAGCACCGGCACTCAGAACAAGCCTCAAAACACTGGTGTGGGGACATGAAGGTTAACAAAATACACCTTTAAACATCAAGGGCTATTGTTTTTATGGCCAGCAGGCAGTTGTGACTTGTGAGTCCCTGTCATAAAGCTGCTAAACATGTAAACAGGAAGAGCAGGTGAAGTCTGGACTGGATAAATCACTGAAATACCAAAACACTGCAGCTGGTAAATGATGCAATGTTTCCAATGCCTAGGCCACATAATTGACTGGATGATTTCCGCATATATTATATTTTTATTATAGGCCTACTGAACAGACGTTGGTAGTACTTTATTACATTTACTTTTTGAAGAAATACATTTCAGAGTATTTTTCTAGCAGCATACTTTTACTCTTACTTGAGTAATATTTGTATTGAAGTAAAAGCATTCTTACTTGAGTAAAAGATTTGGGTCCTCTTCCCACTGTGAGTAAATGTACAAGTGGCAAAAGCTTTATGTCGACAGAATTACTAAATGATTTGAGCAGATATGATTAAGTTTATCAAATGTGTTTGTGTCTATCCTTGAAAATATCAGATGTTGTGCATTTCTTAATGTTTAGTCCTTATTTTCCAGTTGCACTAACTTTAAATTATAAATCAGATGTTACGTCCCGACCATAACTTTTTAAGTTATTCTTACTTGAGTAGTACTTTTCCCAAATTCTTTGTTACTCAACCCACCTCTGATACTGTAAAAATGGGTGTTGAGACTGAAAATGCAAACTACATCAAGTTGAGTGACTTCTCTGTGTCTCACGCACTTTTAAGCTGCTTTTTTGCCCATAAGACCTGTGTTTATCAACCTCACCAGGCCATAAAGAGTCCCAGGGTAAACTCTTTATTCTCACAACTTTGTATAAAAATAAACGACACGCAGTTGGAGCCTCTGTTCTCTAAAGAGTCCAACAACGCAGCCCCATGATGACGATGCTGTGCTCAGTGTAAAAGCAGCTGTCTCTCCCCGGGTATGACCTCAGTCTTGGGTCCGATTACCAGCACCGGGGGGCGGCCTCTCGCAGCCACAACCCCCGTGAGTCCTGGAGCAAGTTTGGAGCCGTTCACGTGCATTACCACATACTCACTACATTTCAAGACAACTTCCTATTTGACAGACAATAGATTGGACATACAGTAACAGGTGATGGCAGAGGAAACAATTTGACAACTGCACTGCATTTAAACACGGATAAATTTATAAAACTAGCAGATTAACAAGATTTAATTATAAAACGCATACTTATGAGATGCATTTTCCAATTTTTAGGATTACTGTTATTTTTCGACACACAAATATAACTGTTTATGGAAGAAAAGTTTTAAATTCACAGTACTCCTCTGAACAGTGAACGCACCAAAAACGTAAAACGTGACCACGTTGCTCATTATTGATTAGCTAAAAAGTGAACATTTTGTAAAAAACTTTTCAATTAATAACCGTATTGTATTTTGAAATGTGAAAAAATGAAACAGGCGTATATAATCATTTTTTATAACTGAACAGTGATAGTATCGGTTCAGTATTATTTGAGGATTAGCATCGTGTAACTGTAGTAAGCTATAATTTCCGAAAACACCCGCTCTTTTGTGCTTATCGTTATCACTGTTATTGATGTTTTATTACTCCAAATGTCGTGACGTGAAGGTAAAAGTATCTTGTTTAATTTAACTAAACCCTCGCAAATAATAATCTAATTCAACATTAAATACATTTTCCACAGACAATGTACTTTTGTCGATGTCCTTATGCCACGTGTGTTTTACCGTGAGCCGGTTTTTCAAGCTGCCGCCTCCCGCCGCGCCAAGAATTTCATTCAGGTAATACTACACTTATTCACAGAGTTATACGACACATTAAAACAAATAAAGTTGACTTACTTGTGTTGTAGTTTTATGACTTCTCAAACAGACAGGGTGTGAAGCAGCTGCTGTTGAATAGGCCTGTTTTTGTTCAGTTTGTGTTAAACATTAAAATGTGTTGTTTCTCTCTCACAGTTTGATTGGGTTTTAGAAACGAGAGTAGATGGATAAAACTGAGAAACTGTTTTCTTCCTATTACTAGTTGTTTCCTGGAGTTGGGCTGGTACTCGTGCTGGTTTTCTCTCAGCTTTCTTTACTAACGCCCACTACTTTCCTAATTTGCCCTGCCTCTGTGACTAAGGGGTGGAGAGAGTCAAGACACTACCACGCTGCCATTCACAACTTCATTCACGTACTCTCTAGTCTAGCCTGTCTTTTGAGGATAACTTGTGAGGTTATATGAGTCTTGACTAGTATTTGTTGTGTATGATTAAATGAATAACTATGTTTAAAGCTAGGTTCTGTTTGTTTACACTGTTCAGAGGACAAGCATGGAGTTCAAGGCTATGCAAGATTAAAAGCACATGATGCCGTGGGAAAGCCAAAGCAAATGACTCCAGTAATGCATTCAGCGTGATGTTTACATGCCTACAACACTGGCACAGCTCACCTTTAAAAGTAAATACACAGTTGTGTTTTGGTTTTATTACAGTGGCCTAGTTAAAATGTCTTATCAAGATTTGGATACTATCATCTAACAACATCCCCTGAATGGCAGAGTCTCAGTCTTTTAGTTTTCAAATGGATAATGTTTGAAAGCAGGGTGTGGTTTATTTGTATTTGTGGTTTTCATGTTCTTATTTAAAAATCAACAGTAGAATGCTAGCTCGAATAGTTGCGTGAGGAACAATATATGGCTGTGTTTCTCTGTTAACATAAATAGCTCTGTTACTAAGCTCACCTACTATCCAAGTCCCATGATCACAGCCTCATAACAAATAACAGATGTGGCAACGGCTTGTAATGCACTATATTCATTTACAGTAAATATAGTGTATCACAGCCATACATTTAGAAAGACATTTTATATACAGTAGGCCTACGTATCTAGTGAGCAATGCAAGACTTAAATGGTTATTAGATTGCTCCAAAGACCTTTGACTCCTATTTTCAGAGGTTGTGTAGGACTGACAGCTCAGCTCAAATTAATCCCGATCCGATTAATCTTACTTAGGCATAACCCCCTGTGTTTGCTCCACAAAGGAAAATCCGCATCCCACCAGGCACTACAGGGAGAACGACATGAGTTTTCCTTCTCAGTTTGCCAGGTCATCCTTGACCCAAAATGCATCATAGCCACTAGAGATCGACCGATCTGGGTTTTTTCATTGCCGATGCCAATTGTTTAGAATTCAGAGCAGCCAATGGCCGATAAGCTCTGCCGATTGGGCCGATATGTAGACATTTTGATTATTTTCCCCAAAATATATGATTTGAAATTACTACAAATTAGCTGATACATACTACTGTTCTATGTAGTAATATTATAATGGCGCCCTCTTTCACTTCAAACCACTAAGAAAACAGAGTAGTCAAATTTTGTACAGTGCCTTTTTCCATTGAGGTGTTCAAATAAGGCTTCATGTCTTTTGTTTACTCAGGTGGTGAGCCCAAACAAAATATTAGCCTATGATGGAAATTGAAGCCGATGGCCAATATACCAAAAAGAGCAAATATCGGCCGATATACATCGGTCTGTCACTCATGAACATCTTGTTCAACAGCAAGGGTACAGACGATACTTCTGGGCCTGAGTTCTTTCAACAGAATAATCCTGTTGGAATTTCTCCCCAGCTGTGGACACCTAAACTTCACCTTTGACCCCTGCCACCCTAAGTCAAGACCATTTACTGTACACTGTGTAAACCCTAAACCCCTCAGAGTGGGGCAGGAATTTAGTTTCCTCCAGGTGCATGTTAACGTAGTGACTGTGACTAACTAGCTTGACTGAATGTGAGAGAAGGATAAAACACAGAAATGACCCATCGAAAGGCAACATCTTGTTACCAGTTGCTCATATTTGCAGTTACCGGTAGTTGATTTTTCATGCACACTGAAAAATGTTTGACTGTAAAACAGAATTCATTCATTCTGTTGTGCAACATTCTCCAAATATGTTGCTTATTGTTACTGTGTATTTCATGTTATTTACAAAACTGCCTTTTATGTCTTGACAGGTCTATGGTGGTGACAGATTTTGAGGTCCCAACTTCAGACATGATAAAGAGCACCATCTTCTGGACAACCTTATTATGGTACAACCTTAATAACTATTTTTTTCAATTGGTCTAAATAGTATTCTAAATCATGGGTGTCCTAACCATTTCATCTAGGGCCGCTTACTGAAACATACGTGGCATTTAATGTAGTTTTATGCGAGTAAAACTTAGATTTAGATGTTCACTGCAGATCCTTGTTTTACTGAACTGTTTTAGTCTTTCCTCAGCCATCTCTTGAGTCTTAACCAATGTTTAAAAATATTACAGCGTGCTCCTCTGCCCCAGCTCCACCACAGCCTTCCACAATAACCACTGACTGACCAAAGTGCTTGTGTACTCCCTCTCAGAACTCACAGTGATCTACCCAACTGTAAACATGTAAAACGACAAAACCTAAATTGCTCCATCACTAGTACACATTATGAAAACAGTAAGCAGTTTTTATTTTTCTCACTATGACAGGAAAAAATGTAATTGTAGTTGAAAACGCTGACCTTAGTACATCTCATTACTCACTGTTGTATGTGGGCCTAATGTTTATTCTTTGGAGGTGGTTTAACTCTATGTAAACTGGTGCCCTCTGCTCCTCACTCACTCAGAGCCCTCTCCAGACCTTCTGTCTGTATGATCAGCCAAATCTGTTTCGTTTTTGGTTGTTACCTTTAAAACTGTATCAGTGGATTCTGTTCCAGTGTCTATACTGGAGGGGAGCCCCTTTTCTCTCCCTCTTCTAGTTTGCGCCCCCTCTTGGTGGAACATGTGGAGTTTAGTTTATCAGTGTTGACTCAGATCTTGGGGATTTCTTCTTGGCTCTTGAGAGTTATTATGAAATTACCCTGGCCTATTGGAAGAAGCAAGTTCCTGTTTGAAGTTGACCCTGTTTGTTATGGCTGTGTTCAGTGTTGGGAAGTAACTGAATACATGCACTTGAAATACATATTTACTAATTTTGAGTAACTGTATTCTGGTACAGTTACTTTTTCATTTGGTGGAATACAGTTAATTTTCTAAAATCAAAGGAAGACATTGTGGTACCTGATCACACAATTTTGGCTTCAAACTGCACAGTTTAGTAAAGAAAAAGCTCTTGTGATGAGGCATGTGCAATATTTATTTCTCTAATCAGTGATAAATAAATGCAGAACAAACAGTTCAACAAACATAATGTTGTTTTTTAATCCTATGTCATGTTTTTAGACTATAATATAATGCAACTCAATGTGAAAGTATTTCAAGTATTCAGAATACAGCCCTCTGATTGGACCATGTTTCAGAAGACATTACAAAATACATTTTAATGCAGTTATTCAGTATTCTGTAACTAAATACATTTTCAAAGTATATTTCCCATCACCGGCTGTGTTATATTGGTAGAAAAAAGGTCTTAATTGACCTGGAGATGCTCTTGTAATTATCTTCCTTCCTTTTGAGAGTCAGTTTGATACTCAACTCTTTAACATTAGCTCTTAAGACATGTTACCTGGACCTGGTCATTGTGTTGAGCTCTCACTCTCTCCAACTGTGTGCAGAGCTCTTGGACCACAAGGCTCTGTTTGGGGGCAGCTGTGGCAAACACCTTTCTTAGAGTGCCCTCTGTTGGTGTGGGGAGTACAGCCTCTCGGTTGTAGGGCTCATTGAAGAGTTCATCCTTCTCAAAGGTGAACTTGTATCAGGCCGATATGTTCATTCTTTCAGATAATAATATTTTCAGGGGAATTTTAGCACATTTAAAAATAAATAAACAATACATAAAAATATTATCTGATTATTGTTACTGGGTGAATGAAAAAAGAGTTATTAATTTTGTCCATATCACCCTCCTCTAAAGTGGATTTGGCTCTAATGTTGAAATAAAGTTGAACATCTAACATTATAATTTCATGTAAATTAAGCTTCTGTATTCTATGTGTGTAATCCCTCAGTCGTCCAGGTAAGATCCATAGCTCCATCTCCATCTCAAAGCTATTAACTACTCCTTCGAAGATAGAGAGGTTCAGATCTTAGCCAAAGAAAAAAAAAAGGGGAGTTAAAGAGGCAGTTTTTGTTAGGAAAGACAATCCATCTTTGAACAGTAATAGGGGGCATAGATATCATTTATCTCCTATGTATAACTCCATCCTCAGACTTTCACAAATCAAAACAAGGAAAACAATTGTGATAGCCAGTTGCTAATAGGTGTGAGAGCACCTCTTAGGGGCCTGAATGATTGTGCAAAATATGAGTCAGGCACAGTTCACACTTGTAGTTCAACAGCCAAAGCCAATAAACAGAAACTGCGAACAAACAGGTGTGTTAGTTTCAGTGTAGTTAGCGCCTCCCCTCTGGCCGATATAAAACAGGGTCCACCAGCAATCTGACCAAAACTGAAGAAGCTGCTTGGGTGAGCGGCCAAACGTCTTCACTCTAAAATTTTTGTCGAGTGACAGAAGTGAATTTTCATTTGCTCATTTGTATTATACATTTTATTAGGCTTTTATTGGACTCCTGTCATGAAATAACTCCAAAATAACGTACTTGGCTAATTATGTTGGATGCTGGTTCTGAATCAGCCACACAGCAGACTTTCTAAACTATTATCTTACTTACACACTAAAGGCCAAGGAATGAACAATTACACCTTAACCACATCGATCACATGAACAACACAAAACTCCAATAAAGACAACACAAAGCTCTAATAAAGACATAATGACTCACTGTTTGTGAGGCCACAATAGTCCCCTTTTCTTCACTGTTAAATCAGATGCTTTGATTTTTGGCATTATCTGTCATGGTCATGATTTTCCTTGTGTTATTTTATCATTCAGTACCTGCTTTTATTTTGTGATTTCTGTAGCCCTGGGTGTTTTTGAGTTTCACTTCCTGTCGTAGTGAACGTTTGCCCCGCCCTAATGACTCTCACCTGTGTCTTGTTCCTCTGCGTGTGCATATAAACCCTGTGTTCTCCTCTGCCCTTTGTTGGTCCATTGTCGGTGTCATGTCCTGTGAGTTTCCATTTTGGATTTTTTTGTTTGTTTTTACTTCTGGTCTTTGTTATGGTTTTCGTTAAAGAATGTTTCAAGTGCACTCCTGCATTTTGGGTCCTCCCTAAGTTTAAAACGTGACATTATCAAGTCTGTTGATCTTTTTGAAAATAAATGTATGAGATGTAAGTATGGTTTAAGTTTAAATTCTTATCATGGTGACTTTGGCACGGCAGGATAATATTTGCTTCTTGGTACAGTGCCACAAATCATTTGAGATTCAACAAGACTGACCAAAGGACCTCTTACTTTTTGACTCTGTGTATGAGAGTTTTGTCCATGAATGTATTTTGGCAGATCCATCACTCCTTGGAAGTTTGGCTGTCATTCCTGTCTATTTCTACTTTGTACTGCATATATTTGGCAAGTATTATAGTAGAGCCCTGGAGTTTTTGGAACGGCTTTGGAAACATTTGCAGACTGACAGGCGTCAACATCATCTTACAGGAGAGATGTTGGGGAATTGAATATGATCCAGATTTGACTTTTTATCTTTCTCCCACCAATGGCCAAGTTTTGAGTTTTGAAATGTCAAAACAATAACACTACGAATTGAACATGTTAATGTTATTTAAGCCAGTGTACAAAGATCTTATTAACTTAAATAAACGGTGAAGGTGCAGTGCGCTTTGCTAGTTTGAATACAGTAAACACTTAGATATGATGTTATATTTTCATGAAAAATTGTTATTTAATCCTTCTGGACTTTTTAATTTATGTTGTTTAAGATGCATCTAAGACAGTATTACACATGTGTAATAAGCCCATAGAGTGACAGTTAACACTGCTACCATTTTGACATAGTGAAGGACACATCGATTAGACCTAATTATCATTCTTCAAAACTTAAATCAGGTCCAGACAGGAAAGCACAAACACACACAGAGACAATATGGTTTTAATATTCATTACTGTGTGAGGACGGTTGGTTGGTTGGCAGGGGAGCGGGTGCGTCTCACGGCACCTGAAACTTAAAACATATCTAATCCCATGATTTGATTAGCACAAGGCCATAACACATCATTCTTCTCAGCTCCCAAACGACACACAGGTGGTGAAGCTTAGCTCACAGCTCATGACGGGATAATAGTAGCTCTCATTGCTGACCACAGGGGGGCAACAGAGGCCCATAAACACAGCAAGGTGCTCCTTTACAAGGAAGCTCCATTTAACCTCTTTAATTACTAGCCAATCATTTAGGAAACTGTACTGTGAGTAAAAACAAAACTGTTTCCAGCGTCGTAAGATTCAGGGCAGGCGCTTTCTACCCTAATCTAATCCAGCTTTCTCCTCAAGCTCTAAAACAAAGCAGAAATACGTCTTTTTGACACATCTCCTTGGATCCAACCTTATCCTCTCTGCAGTTAACGTGAAAACATTTCCTCCTCAGGTCCTAAAGATAGATCTTTGCCCAGTCCTACTTTTTCACCATTTGTCTTAATTACACCAATTCTGCCCTTAAATTCGGCTCCTCACTGCGTCATACATCTCACTTTTGTGGGTGCGGCATTTTTGGACAAGACTCTAAGGCTAATAGACGCTGGAAATCAAACCCAAAAGCACTCCAAGAATGTGTTCAGAACACAGACTGGACATGATGTATGGAGATCTAAAGCAGTCAAGGTACAAGCAGCATGGGACCCTCAGACAGACACAAATACAGGAAGACTTTATCTAGACAATAGTTTACTGCAAGGCTTTCCAGACCATATGAACTTGTATTTGCCCTATTCTGTGATCAGTGCATGATGTGACCCTCTGTGAGTTGCTCCTGGAAGACACTGAATATAACTGCTAAACTGACTCTGATGTGGAGGAACTGATGGACGACATGGAGGTCTAGTGATTGGCACCACTTAATACCAGTTTGGTCTATTTGCAATTTGCATAGAAGGCAATAAACGTGTCAGTGTTTTACTTGTCGTTGACTCATACAGATGTACCACAGACAGATGTACAAAGATACATTATAATCATATCAGTCAGCCTGTTCATCATAAGTGAGGCAAGCTGTTCCTACAGAAGTTCAGGTTCAGCTTGACCTGCTTTCGAGGGGCACATGGATCTTCTTCAGGGCAGAAAGCACTGGCCGCCACTAGCCTTCATGCTGTTTATGAGCACACTCCTGCTTTGTAGCTCCACAAGCAGGCCATGGCACCAGCTGTGCTGTGGTTAGGGGTTAGACTCCCACTGTGGTTCCTCAAATTGGAACTGGATGTTCGCTCTACACAGCAACGCCAATAATAGAAAGAATCCTTCAAATTGCTAATGGTGCATTTGTGGCCTTTGAGCCAAGTAAGTGCCTAAAAGTAATTAGCACATTTAACATTTTTCTTCCATGGGCCTCCTGCTGTCTGAGAACTGACAGCCACCACTGAGAACAGTGTAAAATCAAAGGGATCCTGTTGTGCCGTTGGGCCTGTGGGCCAATCAGACGTCTACCTCTGGCTTGAATTATGACATGAAGCTCTAAAGCCAGAGTCAAAGGAAGCCTGAGTGTGCATAAAACGCATTTTGGCCAGTATAGAACTGGCATATTTACATGAATATGGAATAATTACATGACAGTGTTATGACCACAGGCGACAGCACATGATGGATGAGTAGAGGGAAGAGAAAGCATGAACAAGGCGACAGGAGTAAGAGACTGGCAGCTGCTGTAACACCAACCTCAGCTCAGGACAAAACAAAAGATGAGAAGAGGGTCTAAGGCCTCAGTGCAGTTGTTCTAGTGCATTCTTCTATTTCTTCCTTTTAAGGCCACAGCCCACAATGAGTTGAAGTAGATAATGAGAGTCTACAGCCGAGAGTAACTCAGAGGAGAGGTGTGCACGTCCAGTCCATAGACTGAGGCAGTGGGACAAAGATCAGCAGCGATAACGACTAAGACTGGGATGTACACAGTCTGCAGGGCCAGAGAGGCTCAGAGCGGAGCGCGATAAGATCATGCATTAACTTAAAAGCATACTTTAATGAAAGTCCACCATGAGCTTTACAGAGGCTCACATGGGTCCCACATCAGTTAGGAAAATATTGTCAGTGAGCCCAGCAATACGTTTCTGTACTTCTCACATTTATTCAAGCCTCCAGAGTAATACCTTTATAGTTTAAAACTAAAGGGGTCAAGGTTAACTATCCCCAGGTTTAAAAGTATCAGTTTTATCATGTGTTAAGAATCTACAGAGTAATAGTAGCTTCCAGAATGGCCTGATAAAAGAGACTTTACATTCAGGAGGTGACATGTAAAACAATATGAGGAAACAGACACCAATGAGTCTCCAGACAAAAGCCACTGTAACAAGTGTTTCTCAGCATCTTTGTGGTCCTTCAATTTCCTTAGATCAGCCCACAGACACAAACGACAATAGTCAGTCTAATGGAAAACAAATCTCCAAGAAATACTCTACTGTGACGTCAAGAGAAAATAGCTCTTTGGCCTAATTTAAGACTCCGCTCTGTTTTGCTGCGCTCCTCTTTATTTTGCTTTCCCATTCATTCACTCTGCGTCCCTAAACCACAACACTTGTGAGAAATCAGTCCCAGCTGTCAGCACTTTGATTTGATTGTACAACATGTCAATCAAGTTGTGGCACGTTGAAGAAAATCAAATTCTAGTCACTCGTTATTTCAGTTCCCACTGAGCCCTTTGTACCGGGGGATTAGCTTTGACTGTCGGAGCGGTGCAGTCTGGCTGAAACTGACCAGCGCATCTGATCTTTGTTCTGTCTACAGAGGCAAACTGCACATGAAAGCACTAACTTATTCAAAACAACTTGTTGGGGTTGGCTTTGATATTCTTTTGCTCCCAGCAGAACATTCTTGCATGGCAGGGTTTGCATGGCAGCTGTGTCTATACATCTCTGTTTTACATTCATGATCTTAAGTCTTTTTGAATGGCCAACGTTAACAGGCAATTTCACATAGGATATTGATTATGAGGTGAGAATAATGTCTTTACAAAACTCTTCCATTTAAAACCACGCTTTCCCAGTCTAACAAGTTAAAATGTTTGCATGTTTGGCCCTTGTTCAGTCAGTTTAAAAGTTAAGAGTTCAAATCTGTCATGCATCAAACTCTTTGCCGCAAATGGGATGTGATTCCAGCTCATGCAGATCCATCCATGAGTCTGGCCCGAAAACAGAAAAACCCAATGTCCTTGTCTTGCATTAAGCATTCTTTCTCGTTGATCAACCATTTGTGTCCACCCAGACAAATGCGAGCATGTCTGTTTTTCGGTCCAGTCTTGTCTGATTGTGCTCAAACCAAAAAGACAAATCAGACAGCGTGACGGTATGAAGAAAGGAGATCGCATTACTTTACGGTTCATAGGAGAACTGTATGTAGATATGCCCTGTGAGCTCAATGCAGATTTCAGGTCCAAACCGCAAAAGAACATATTTGTTACTGTATAGTGCAGTGTAGGACGGGAGACACTTGATGATTAGACAAAGACAACACAACAAAACTGTTTTAGTAAAAAGCAGTTCTACTTAAATTGCAAATTTGCGAGCAGTATCAATATTTAATGTCCATTAACCTTTCTGTTTGCTCATGTTGTTTTTAAAAAAATATATAAAATGTATGCATTAGTATTAGCACTTATACAGACGCTCAAAGACACTTAAAAGTCCTATATTATGCAAAATTGACTTGTGTGAGTGAAACAAAACACAACTCCAGGTATGTTTTTGAGGAGGTAACAACATATTAACATGGCTTAAAGCTCACAAGTTTGAGTAATCCTTTATTATTAGTCTGTCCATATCTGCAAAGCTCAAAATGCTCTGTTCCACCTTGTGATATCATGAAGTGGTAGTTTTCATGTTAACAGCCACCTTTTACCTTTTGTTTCATAGAGATTGGAAATTCCAGAGTTGAAATTTTCCAAATGATTCTAGTGAAGGTGTATGGAGTTTAAAAACACAGTGGAGCACTTCCTGTATCATCACATGACATCGCAAGGTGGAGTGTTTTTTGTTTGAGAAAAGAGCACAGCCTAAATATGCAGGGTTTGTGTGAATGACATGTGTGAATGAAACAAAACACATCTCCAGGTATGTTTGTGATGAAGAAACAACATTATAACATAGATCAGAAAATGGAGTAATATGAGTCCTTCAACCATTTCGTGCGTTATTGATTCACTCCATAATAAGGTACGACTGTAGCCACAGATGCCCTGGAACACTCATGGAAGCAAGCCAGCCAATCCACGCCATTGACCTCTCCGACCTTCATTAATCACTCACTCACGACATTCATAGACAGGTGAGTGAAGTGCCTTGCCTAAGAACACAGCTAGTCCGGGTGAGGTTCCAGCAACTGTTAATCGAGGAGGGTGTATGAGTGCTCTACCAACTGAGCCACTGCCGCCAAAGCAAACATTGTCTTCCTGAAAAGACTTGATGCTCACAAGATTATATAGACTTAAGAGACAGAAGCCAGAGGCTGTTTAGATTAAGATTAAAGTGGGAATATACACATACGTTCACATTTGCTTCTAATTGACACAGAGAGGTGTGTTAAGACTCATCTGTGACGTTCAGTTCCTCCATAATCTTTGTCTCTTGGCTCCCAGACAGTTTAAAAGCTTTCTATTTACGTTTCACACCATTCTCCCATTCTGAGTTTGCTGTGAAGGAGCAAGCGCTGCAAGACATCCACGTTTTGGCCGGACAGCTGCTCCAAAACAGTTATTTAAGTCTCTTAACCAACCATGACTTGTCAAACATGTAGAGTAGAGCGCGACACGGCAACATGTAAAACGGCTCATTGAATCTCACCCAAGGCCCCGGGGAAAATAAAAGAAAAAATTATACTCCAGTGCACCTATTAATCAAATATGTGATTTTACAAGCAACACAGGAGCATGCCTGTCATAAGCAGTAAATGCATATTGGAAGATACTTAGATGCTGGATCCGTGTTAGAGAGATTTGGCTCAGAGAACAAAGGTACAGCGAATTACCTTACGTTTGAATACACTTGCCTGCTGTTCTGCGTAACACAGCCCTCTTGTGTTTTTCATCTGCTTGTGCTCGTGCCAATATCTGTCACTTATTCAATATATTAGATGCCGTCAAACATCCCTCTATCATCTGCCCGTCATCTGGCTCTACTTTTCCTTTTTTAAGTAGCCAACACCACCTGTTTTCTATGTCCACCAAACTGTTCACAACACACAACCAAGACACAAAATAAGAAACAGGGAGACAAATATATAATACATAAAAACTAAACAGTCTACTGTTCACTTCTGTTCAATGCATTAGGATTCCAGACACCAAATACTACAAATACTGGGCAGACTGTCTGCTATTTTCTCCCCATTCATATATATTTCTATGTTAGATTTATATATATATAGTTTTATACACTGGATTCATAGTAAAGAAATTTCTATACAATAATTATGATAAACCTACATTGTTACTTTAGTGATGAACTAAGCAAATTAAAAAGAGAGAAATATAGTTGCATATTATAAGGCTTTTCTTTTTTTGAGGGGGAATAGTAGCATTTTGTAAAGTGTATCATTTTGATGTTTAACACAATATATTTTTTTATATTTAACATACTGTACCATTTACTGCTCAAAGATTTGCATTTACAGATTATATCCTGTCTAATCGGGTGTGTTATTCCAGGTATGATGCAATCTGACACGCTTTTCTTTACTTGGACTTTTTTAGGAAATAATTCTTTTAAGCTTGGCGTTATTTCACAAGTTGAATTACACAAAAGCTAATGACTTGAAATGAGATCAGCTAACACTATTTTGTCTCCATTCCACTAATTGCTTTAGAAAACCTGTTGAGAAGCTGAACAACAGGAGTTGACAGCTGACGGTGTTTTTCTTCAGGGACAAAAGTCAACAGCCTGGAGAAAAGCTGACATGAAAGAGCTCACACTCCTCTGCGGTTTTACTCACACAGACCAGTCATTGATTAGCCCATAAATCAACCTCATCCCAGGCCTCGGGGGTTGGAGCGCCCCCCGATGATGCGGCCCAACCCTGCACCTTGCAGCGACGTGAACGGAGCTGGGACATCCCATATTGTGGCAGAAACCCAGCAGGGAGAGGCCAGGTGGGGCAAGTATAGCAGCAGCAAAGGGAAAATAGTAATGAGGGTTTGGTCATGGAAAAAAACTGACTTGGGATTAGGGATTGTTATTTTTAAACGACAGGGAGGGATGAGGAAAGAAAACAGAGAAGGGTTAAGGAGGGATACAAATGTGTTAAAAGGACAAAAGGAGGGGAAGATGGGCTAAATCAAACGCTGTGTTGAACTGCCAAGATGCTAAAACGGGGCAGACAGATACAGAGTACAAGAGGAGCACATGGAGGAATGCAGTAAATCCCAGAGCGACCGAACAATCCTCTGGAGAAAGAAAAGAGGAATTTTTATGTGCTGCAGGTGAGCAGAACGGAGAAGGGAGGGAGACAGAGATAGACAGATGGAAAAAGAGGAGCGCGGGGGTGGCCCAGGGAATTGGAGGGAAGCGTGAAAGGGTTCGATTGTAGCGGAAAGAAAACAGGGGACATGCAGGGTAAGAAGAGAGAAAATGACACAAAGAGGTTTAAAATGGCTACCCGGGTGGTTGGACAAGATGGATGGACGCGGAGAAGGAGGGCAAATGGGGCAGAAGACTAATGTTGAAGAGTAGACAAGACAAATTGAGAGGGCCAGACACAGAGAAAGAGAGAAGCCTGACAGCACCGTGTCTGTGTGAATTATAGCTGCTTTGAGATTGGCCCTATTAGTAACTTTTAGGAGTATTTCAAATCATTCTAGCAGTGTGTATACAGTTGCTTAAAGGGCCCATATTATTGTTAGTTTTAATATTGTTACCTTATCAAAAACATACTTGGAGTTGTGTTTTGTTTCATTCACACATGTTTAACGCACAGACCCTGCATATTTAGGCCAAGTTCTTCTCTCAAACAGAAAACACTCTGTTCCGCTTTGTGATGTCATGTGGTAATGCAGGGAGTGCTCCACTGTGTTTTTAAACTCCATACATCATTTGGATGATTTCAGCCCTGGAATTGCTCTAATGAACTAAAGGTAAAAGGAGCTGTTAACTTGAAAACTACAGGTTGATGACATCACAAGGTGGAACAGAGCATTTTGAGCTTTGGGGATGTAGACAGACTAATAATGCAGGATTACTCAAACATGTGTGAATGAAACAAAACAAAACTCCCGCCAGACTAATAAGCAGGATTACTCAAACATGTGTGAATGAAACAAAACAAAACTCCCGCTATGTTTTTGATGAGGTAACAACATTATAACATGTGTTAAAGTTCATGGGTTAGAGTCCATTTTGTGTAATATAGGACCTTTAATGGTGGCTGGTCTATTATTTTGAATCGAATATCTTATGTGGCATGACTCAATGTTTATTTCTTGTTTACATGCAAACGGTCTGCAATCATTTAACTTTATCGCTACCCACACTTGACCTTTAAGTCAAGAGGATTTACTCCAAAAGGCCTGCGTTTAAAAGACAACAAAAAGACGGGGCTAGTCTGGAAGAGGAAGAAACGCAGCAAAGAGCAAATAAAAGTTTTGTAGCATGACAGTTGCACAGACTCATCTGGGGCTGAGATCACAGACTGCCCGTCAGACAGACAGCACATGTGCAGAGGGTTTAAAGCAGAGACAAACTGTTCTTCTTTCAGCAACTGCCTCATACACCTAACAAGCCAATAATGTCAATGGCTTGTCAATCACATTATTTTTTCTCATCAAACGTCTCCAGAGTTGGGTCCTGGGCCACTAACAGGGGCCCTCTCTCCTGTATCTTATTAGTTACAGCAATTTGTCTGTTCTCTGCTGACAGACACAACACGAGCAGGGAGAGCAAAGCAGACAGATTTGTGCTGAGTGATTCTTGGTAGATAGAAATGCATGACAAGTCTTATTCCAATGAAGCTCCGGCACAATCGAGATAATGATTCACACACGTGCTGTGTTTGCAAGCCCACACAGGGGCACGCATTACGCCCGTCGTCATCCATGCAGCCAGCACACAAAGCTGCCTTTGTCGACGACTGGCGGCCTCTCGGTGACTGCTTTCTAAATGCAAAAAACACAGCGTCTCATGCTTGAGTGTGTGTATTTAAGTGATCTGAGTTAACCCTTAGCCCTGTTTAGTGAAAGTAATGATGTGTAATCGCTGACAGAGTCCTTCTCGCTCCATACAAGTCACTTCCTGTGTGACTAAAGGGATTACGCTAAATATTTATTAACAAAATAATGCACGGAAATTATAATTATTTTTCCAGAGTTCTTCCCTTTTGATATCATCCTTAAAGTGATATTACAGGACTTACTTGGTTATATCATACCAGTAAGGAAGTTCTCAGTAGGAGCACTTGAAGGCCCTGTCTCTCAGTGTAGTGCATTCTAGTTCAGGGGTAAATGCTGCTTCCACAAATCTCTTCTCTCACAATGGCCGGTTATTATGAATTGATTATATTAAATCAAGACCTGACCATGTTACCTCAAGGCAAGGCAAAGCAAGGCAAGTTTATTTGTACAGCACAATTCATACACAAAGTAATTCAAAGTTCTTTACAGAATAATAAAAACATTAAAATCACAATACAAACAAATCAAAACATAAATAATCATCATAACATTAACATTAAAAGAAAAGAGTGCAGAATAAAAACCTTTCAGTCATATGCACAGCTAAACAGAACCGTTTGGAGCCTGGATTTAAACATTGTCAAAGTAGAGGCCTGTCTCATATCTTCAGCAAGACTGTTCCAGATTTTAGCTGCAGAAAACTGAAATGCTGATTCCCCATGTTTAGCCCTGGTTTAGTTCTGGTTTAGTCCTGGTTTAGCCCTGGTTTAGTCCTGGTTTAGTCTTGGTTTAGCCCTGGTTTAGTCCTGGTTTAGTCTTGGTTTAGCCCTGGTTTAGTCCTGGTTTAGTCCTGGTTTAGTCCTGGTTTAGTCCTGACTCTGGGCACCAGCAGGAGGTGGGTCCCTGAAGTCCTCAGAGTGTGAGATGGTTCATATGGCACTAACATGTGAGAGATGTTCTTTGGTGCTGGGCCATGGAGAGACAAGCAGAGCTGCTTTAAAGTCTCTGAGCCACAGGAGCCAGTGCAGAGACCTGAGCACAGGACTTATGTGCTCGTACTTCCTGGTTCTGGTTAGGATCCGAGCAGCAGCATTCTGAATGTTCTGCAGCTGTCTTACAATGAGCAGGCCGTTACAGTAGTCTAACTTACTGGAGACAAACGCATGGATAAGTCTCTGTTGCTATGTTTTTAGATGGTAAAAAGCTGCAGATGTTACTGACTTGATGTGGCTGTTAAAGTTCAAGTCTGAGTCCATCCCAAGTCTATAAACTACAGCAAAATGTGATATAGAAATTATTTTGTTGAATTACAACTGTCCAAAAGAATCTCACTGTATTTTGTATCACCATTTGTTCCATTAATACATTTTAAAAGTGCACCTAACTTTTCTGGTGGGGGGTCTGTCACTTTTGCCTGTAATGTTCCAATATCAGTACAGGATCAAACTTATCAAACATGCATTTATTAAAATACAGATGTTTTTAATGCTCAAAAATATCTTGACCTGGAAGCATCACCCGCTTTTATCCACAATGATAGATAAGTATAATGCCATATTGTTGAACATTCCAGGCAAAATAATAAAATCTCCATGGAGCTGCAGCTGACGAGCCCTTCACCAGAAAAGTTACAGTAAGTAAGTTTGATGTTTTAATCCTTATCCTCTGCTCCATTAGTTTAGTTTATTTGCTCAAAGCATTAGGACATTAGCAAATAGGACAAAACAAAAGATACAAAAGTACAGAAAACAAAATCACGCTCACAATAGACATGATCTGTTTTGTGTTGCCATGGATACTTGTACTGCTATAGTTTGATGTTTTAAAGTTGTGCCCTTGCCAAACCAGTATAATGCTTCTCGGGATGTGTGCGTTTGGGATTATTTTTGTTAGGAGGAGGCTGTGCGGTTGTGTGCAGGTGTGTACCTCGGAGGTGATGGAAAGGGAGATTCTCATTGATCCTTTAATATGTGCCCCGGGGCAGTAGAGCACATGGTAAAAAAAAAAAACAGTCCAAAGCAATAAAGACAAACAAAGAAGGAGAAATAGAATAGGTAAAGATGTTATAAAAGAGGTAGAGGTGACCACAAAGCAGACATGATGCGTTGGGTGCATTAACACAAGACAGAAGAGATTTGAGGTGGTTGTCGTGGGATTATCAGGGTGTCTTTGTACCTGGGACTGGTTTGGATCGTGTAAATCCCTCAGTGTCACAGCACCCAGCCATGTTTTTGGAAGAAGAGCTTCGTGAGATAATGCGATCCCGAAAGGAAAGCACGAAAAGGGGGAGGGCTCAATCAGAGGGGTTAGACAAAGATGAAAGGCAAAATGGGACATCATAAATTTTCACCAGGACAGACAAATAATACGCTTTTGCACCCCGCCTCCCTGGCTTTATTTTAATGCGTGAATGTGAGCCAGTCTTTGTTTCCCCAAAAAACTCCAGACCCCAAACTCCTTCTCCCTGTGCCAGTGACTTAAACCCATCTATAAAATTCAAACACTGACTTCCCATTCATTTTTCCATCTCGTAATGCGTTCCCAAATGAGCAGTAACAAGACATGGTGTACAAAAGCTAAGATTTATTCTTTGAGTATTTTCACACAGTAAAAATAATAAATAAACATCTCTCTCAATAAATACTTTAGAGATATATTCAACATAAGCCACAAAATTCAAGGCACATCGCAAAGACACAAAGAACTTCTTGATAAACGAACCTAGCTCCTACAGAGGAAATTCTAAATATAAGGTTGCAATTATGAAACTCAATTTCCAAGTAAGAAAGAATAAATAAGGGTGCACTATGTAACCTTTCTTTTAGAGGCCAGTTTTGAATATTACACAGTGTTTGTTCACTGATCTGAAGGTTGGCAGTTCGAATCCCGCTCTCGACATAAATATCATTGGTGAATACTGTCGTTGTGTCCTTGGGCAAGACACTTAACCCACCTCGCCCCCAGTGTCTGCGTACACTGGTGTATGAATGTGTGTGTGAATGGGTGAGTGGCTCCTTGATGTAAAGCGCTTTGAGCCTTGAAGGTGGAAAAGCGCTACATAAAAATTTGCCATTTATTAACTAGCATCCCCATGGAGACAAGCAAGTTGCGTACCCTCGTCTAAAAAAAGTCACACAGTGCACCTTTACGTCAAAAAATTATATCTTATTCATCGGCTGGTTCTGTTTAATTGTCTCAAAGTATTTTTGCTTGAAATATTTTAACATTTATTTATTTAGCACATTTTTATCAATGTTATTGAAATGTTGTTATCACAATTTCTTCAAAACTTCCTGTAATTTTCAACAAAATGCAGCATGTAAATTAAAAAATATACACTTAATATGGTGAGGTGAAAATGTGGAATAAGCAGTTGGTGAAATCATATCTGAGGGAGTGTCCTTAAAAACAGCAAATATGCAAAATGATGATATTTTTGAAGGTTTGGTTTACCACAATGGTGCATTTTATACCACTGTGACCACCTTTTGTCTGGACAGTATGTGTAGCCCTGTTGTAGAGTTACTGTAACCACGCGGGCAGACTGGATTACTCAGCATCTTTCCTTGTACCCGCTTGACTCACGCCTCCTCCGGTCTTCCTCTGTTTCCTCTCTCCTCATCGCTCCTCATCCTCGGGCTATTTCCTTTTCTTTTGTCCCGCACCCAATCACGATTTTCCCATCTTGCTTTGGGACAATGTGAATGTTTGCTGATTCACACTTAGAAGTCACTGAATCAGATTTTTATCAATGGCTGCCCTGTCTGTGTGGCTGCCTGCCGCTCACTTGACCCCGGTGTGTCCATGTCATCAACAGCTGTATTTCTGTTGATCTTTGAAGCGTAACTAAGGATGTGCTGAATGAGGCTTATCAAATAAGTGGATCTTATATGTGGGCTTTGTACACTCTTTTTAAAGTAACACTGTGTAACTTTCTGGAAGTGCCACATCACCTGCATAATTCCATAGAAATAGTTAAAACCATACATTGGAATGATCTCCATGGAGATTGATATGTTCTTATGCCATATTGTGGAATTTTGTTGCCAAAGGAAGAACATTTCCATGGAAATAAGCAGGAGTAGGCCAAGTAAGAGTCAGGTTTGTGGAGATGCAAACCCACTCACACTACACATGTTTTTCAAAATTTTTAGTGCAATACAAACGTCCCAAATGAAAAAAAAACATGTTCATATTTTAGTCTATTTTTTGGCTAAAAAGTTACACGGTGGGACTTTAAGATCAAACATCCTTCATTCCTGTCTTCCAGTCGGAAAAGAATCAGTAATTTCTGTGTGCTTGTAGTTTATCCAGTCTTATTTGATTTTGTGCAAATAAAATACAACTCTCTCCTTCCTTTTTCTCAGAGTCTCTTTTTAAGGCGATTGAAGTCTTTCGCTGATCTCCACAACCAGCTCTGCAGTTCACGCAGTATCCAAAAACCCTCTACTTTCCGGGCAAAGTCATTCATTGTGGGTCGCACCGATAGAGACGAGGAGGGAGGAGGTGAGCGCTGAGGAGGTGAGTACAGCCCTTTACGTAAAGACAGCGGGACTGGCTGGGGTAGTAGGGTGTGCTCTTCTCCCGTCCCAAACTGGTATAGCAGGGAGAGAGTTGAAAGAGGAGGTGGAATTGTTGAAGGGAGGAGCGAGCGTGGAGACCGGTGATGTCTGGAAGAAGAGGAACTTGATTTTACATCATTTGTAACCATAACCGAAAGTCCTGTCTCCGCAAAAACCCCGTCTTCCTTTCTGAGTGTGTCTCCATATGGCGCATTGAGGTTGTAACTGAATGCGTTGTTGTTATTTGAGTTGATATTAGTTTGAATTTCAATGCCGGGTGGTGATATGCCGAATTCTTGCTCCTCAGTCAGACTCAACAGCTTTCTCTTTGTGCCTCCTGCGTTTTGCATGTCTTTCTCAACATCCCAACCCCATCTCTCGGCCTCCGCTCTTTTCCCACGTCGTCTTCCTCGCTCCTTTGACCCAGCGCTCCTCCCTCCAGGCATCTCTGCTCTCCCGGCTCCGCTGTTTGTGTTCGTCAACTCCACAGCATCCTCTTCGTCGCCCCTAACAACCCTCGTCCGAGTTCGCCTCGTGCTTCCGCGCTGTCCTGACTCCGCCCTGGTCCTGGATCGGTACAGGCCCGCGCTCATGAGGGGGGCGGGTCGGTCTCTGCCCCTCTGCGCGTCGCCGCTCATCACCCTCATGTTGGCAGACGTGGCTGGAAGCGCGTACCCCAGTGTTGTCATCAGCGCAGATATAGATCCCAGCAGTCCGTCAAGTCCTGTGCAGAAATGTAGCAGTGATGTTTTGAGGGAGGGGCAGAGGGTAGATCGAGCTAGCTCCCTGACCGCTGCCAAAAGAATGGAGTAAGCTTTCTGGTTCAGTGCCAGTCGAGCCTGGTTCTCCAGACCGTGCCAAAGCTCCAGGCGAGTGGCAGCGCTGGGCAGGGACAGGGCGGTGCTGTTGGGTCGTGGAGGGGAAAAGTCTTTCTCATTAAATGGTGGGCCCAGGTATGTGAGCTGTGGAAGAAAATAAGACAAAACTGTTTTAGGAATGGAGAAAGTTGGTAAGTATTAGTTATCACATGGTTAGATTAATTGTTTTTGGCATTTGCAGTTGTGGGTAGGCATGGGACGATACTGAAATTTGGTGTCACGATTATCATGGCCAAAATAATTGCGATTAACGATTATATCACGATAATTATTGTTGCTGACAGTTTAAAAATGTTCTGGATTGAACAATTACAATTTTAATATTATGAAAAGGTTCCATATTTAAACAACTGTTGAAGTATTGTACTTTGTTGTAAGTGAAAACAACAGTGATGTAGAGGGGATCATCAGGGAGAAGTACTGGTAGTTTTTTTCTGCACATTCTGGTGACACCATGGCGATTATCTTTGTTGGCGATTATCACGATTATATAAAATGTGCCACGAACGATTATTGTCAACCCTTTTTATTGTTTATCGTCCTATCCCTAGTTTTGGGCAGATACCGCAATGTACTTTATATAATTTTAGAAGAAAAAATACAAATTTAATTAAATATAAACACATGTAATTTGATTTCAGGTCTCTCAAAAAACATACTGCTTTAGTTTATTCCCAATCAAAAAGCTTATGACAAGCCCGAAATATTAGATGATGGGATAATTGACCCAATATTAGCACTGTTTATTTTACATGCTGCTTTATGTTTACCCAAACTTTTTAGGTTATTTTCTGATCTTTATTTTTACTCACGAGACAGGAATATGGACATGCTCAAGAGTTTATTTGTAAAACATTCCATAAAAATACACACTACGCAGTTATTAAATTGAAATATTACGAGAACAGTCTGGGGCCATAAAGTTAACTATCAACAGTAGTATGTTTTAATGACGCCCTGCACCTATAGGCTTTAAAATACATCCCCAAACACCTTTAGGGCTAACATTAATTCAACACACTGTTCTCATTCATTAAAATCAAATGGAAAAGTGCTTTCCGTTGTGTTGTTGCAGTTGCCAGGAAGCGCCTATGTTCTTCATTAGAAAATTAGGAGTATTACTTTCATGTTTGTATAAATAAATCGAACGCAAACCAAAACGTGTTAATTAGTGAGGAATTGGATCTTTTTTAAGACTCCATCTTTGGTCCATATGGCGAACACACACACACTTACAACAGGCTGGTGCTGATTTACTCTATTAACTTTTAGCATGGACTATCTCAGACCAGGAATCTGTTGTGATTGAGTCGTAGCTGGTGGAGTATTCATGTTAAATACTCACATATACGTCTTTGATCTCCTTCAGCTGATACTCCAGGTACTTGGTCAGTTCATAGGTACTTTCTATGGAGCTCCTTTCGCTGGCGTCCAGGGCTGAGGCCACGGCAGCGGCCAACAGAATGACCATCTGCGTGTAATGAACTGTAGACAGGAAAGATGATAAAAACACTCATTAAAACTCTCTTTGATGACGTTTACTTCTCCAGTGTCCAAGACCTAATTAAAAAACTCTTGAGGTATTTAAAATCATAACAGTGGGTGAAATACAGCTCTAAGACGGATTATTTAAGTTTTAATGAAGATGATACAAATTTAATGGGAAATTCTATATGTTTTTGATTAGTCTCTGTAGTGAGGCAGTTTTAGCTGTATCAGGCTGTTTAACATTTATTTTCAAACAGAAACTATTGCCAACTATTGTCTACACACTACAAATTTTACTGTGAATCTCATTAGCCAAATACTACGCATAATAAATAAAATATTTTTTCAGACTAGACAGATTTAATCAGAATCATATGCAGAATGTATAAAATTATTTGACCAAAAATTCATATTTTTAAAGTCCTTTAAAATGCCACTTTCCTTATTACAAGAACTTATTGCTTGGCTCCTTATTCAGTTGAAATGTCATGTTGGGGAACACTGCACATAGTTATGCAGACGGCTCATTTTCTTCATTTTCAACAGACAAATACAGTGATCTGCAGTGGTGGATGAAGTTCTCAATTTTAACTCAACTTAAGTAAAAGTACAGATACAGAGGTAAAAAATTACTCAAGTAAAAGTATCACATGAAAAAATCTACTTAAGTCAAAGTATTGAAGTACCCGTTTAAAAATGTACTTTAAGAGTAAAAAGTAAAAATTTCACAAAGTGTCAAAGTGTAAATGTAGTGATATTGATTAAAAAAAATACATATTTTGGTTAACAGTAACAATACAAATCAATTGTTTAATTTTTTTTATGAATTTTGTGTATTTATTTTTGGTGTATTTATTTTTGTTTGCTCAAAGCCGAAGCTTGAACCTGAAAACTTTAGTCAGGATTTTACCACGAACATGGTAAAAATAACCTCTCAAATCATATGAAAAGTACTTTTTACTTTTCAGTCCTGTTCAAAAATGTAGTGGAGTAGAAAGTACAGTACTGCTCTCAAATTTAGTGAAGTAAAAGTAAAAAGTATCCACTGTAAACTTTATTTTTTACTAAAAATTCTACTTAAGTACAGTACTTTACTACTTACTTTGTTACGTTCCACTACTGCTGATTCTACTTAGTACAGTACTTTACTACTTACTTTGTTACGTTCCACTACTGCTGATCTATCAGGCAAAATCCCCCATGTTCATTCCTGATTTCCAAAAGCGAGACATGTGGCTTTCTTTACAATCACAAACATTAATGTGTTTGCATCAGTTGTATGTTTACACCCGACGCTGCTGTTTACTTTTGCCCTTGTTTGTGTAGGTGTTTCATGTTACAGGCCGAGTGTCTGTGAGAATGTTTGGATCCATAATTGAATATGGGGATTAAATTCACATTTTTGTTCATGTTGTTTTGTTGGGGATGTTTTTTGTCTGTATTTGGGTAGAGGTCTGTCACAGCGGAGATCTTTTAGAGCCTTGTGTCTCTGGTTTCAAACTGAGAAAATGGGAGCTGAAAGCCGGTTTTCAACATTAGGGCCTTTCAAGTCGTCCGTGTTTTTTCTCCTTAAGATAACTCGCATTTTCTAACTTTCCTCACCCTGCGTCATCCCTTTCCTTTCTGCTCACCCTCGTACACAGTGACACACGCTGGCAGCCTGTGATTCACGCTTGTAGTTATGAACCAAACATGCCTTTCTTAAGCAGGTGAGAAATATGTATTGCACAATATCGTGGGTTTCCCTGGTGCACACCTAAGGCCAATTTGGAGCTGCCCTGTAGTAATCTCCGCACTTTTCCTTTTCTTCTCCAGTTTCTGTCATAGGTTAAATCCCACTCCGACTCCTCTTACCTTGCTCATGCCCTGGGTCAAAATATCAGCCGACAATTAACCCCGATTAGCTGTCCCACTCCCAAACCGCCGCCCCTCCATTTCTGCATCTTTTATCTAAAAACCACCCACTTGGTTTAATGACTTAAACCAAGTCTGCACCTTGTTACTATGACTCAACTGTTTCCAAGTATAGACCATTCAAAACAGGGCAGGGTTGAAACTTATATATGATATAAACACCTCATTGCATAAAAATGTATACTTAAAGGGTGTATGGGCGTGTTTCCACCTTAAAAAGTAGGGTTGCCGTCAACAACAGTAATTCTTGGTAGACTAAAGACATGCCTTGCTGATTGATTAAGCTGCTTCTAGGAACAGTGGTGCGAAACTGGCAAAAGCTCTTAAAGTTTTAAGTATCTCTACAACCTGACCATATCAGAGCCAAACAAGACTACAACCGCACTATTTATACAGTAAAGTACTAGGAAACCGTGTATTTATAGTATGTAAAAGGCAGATTAAACCGATGATTCATTCCTAAATCTTTAGCTAACTCACTCGATGCCTTTCCCGTTCTTGCAGTTGTCCCATATAAATCCATATAATCTAAATAAAAATAATAACCCACTGAAACTAAAATCATCAACCAATGAATCAACTAAAGGTTGACAGACCTGTTATTATTATGATTATTCACAATTTTAATTTGTATATTTAAAAATATACCAGAAGCGTGTATAAATAAATAATGCCAAATCAGGTGAATGTTTTTGGGTTTTTTTGGGTTTTTTTTAAATGTAATCAAAATGAACTTAAAGCAGGATTTAAACTGTACACGAAACCTCCTTAAAACTGACCTGCATACCTGGACCCCTTCTGACCCCCGTTTTGAGAAACACTAATCTATAGTGAAAATATGGCTCCAAATCCCTTGTTTAATAAAAGAAGAGACGGGTGGATTTAAACCTATAGCCTGGTTCTGTTATTCTTGTATCTAGGCATTGTTAGAAAAAATAAAGCGTTATGAAAAGTTATCCCGGGTTTATACGACAAATTGAATAATAGCTTGGGAATCTGACAGTTTGAAATTAAAAGAGGATTAGACAGACTTGACTGACAGGGACACAAAACCGAACAAACAACCCCCAGAAGCAAAATGTTGAAAAAGCCCTGTTAATAGCTGGTAATGCGCCCTTGTACCTGTTCCGCCTTGCTAATCGGCGACATCAAAGCATCCTCACAAGACTATTATCTAAAACACTGTGGTTGGGTCCTGGACACTCCCACTGGCTCCCACACACACCTTGTATGCTCTCCATGTCCGGGACAACCCCCGCCTCATCACCTGTCATCACCGGCATTAGATCTTTTAGAGCGACATTTGGAGCTTGTCAGGCCACGCGTTCTTTCTCCTTTAGCATCAGAGCAACCCCCTAATCAGCAAAGTAAACAGCCTGGAAGCTCAGAGAATCTCAGTTTGCATAAACAGGTACAAATATCAGAAAAAACCTGGAACGAAGAAATGAAAACTGTCCAAAAATCAACCTGAAGTATTTCCTTTAGTCTCTTGCCACATGGATTGGGAAGATGATTGCCAGACGGAGTTCTTGTTTTGACTGATCGCTGACATGTCTGAAAACATCCTTGGCTGCAGCTTAAACTGAATGAGATAAGCCGAATCCAGATAATTTGTTATATAATAATATATTGAGTAAGTGCAGTGACTTCAGAGCGGGCCCTGGGGGTTCGGGGCGGGGTATAGGTGGGGGTTGTAGGGGTTGTACCTGGCAGCAGGGCAGGGTTGAATCCAGAACTTTCTCTGAAGACAGATTGCATTACAGCGACACAGGGGTTCCCTAAACCAGCCGACCGTGACCTGATCCTACATGTGTTTTTGAGCTTGTATCCTGACATCAGCCCAAGCTTGACTCCGAGTAAGAAGGAGAATAGTGGAAGATGTAAAAAAAAAGTGAAAGGTGCACTATGGAACTTTTCTGGTTGAGGGTCTGACACCTGCTCGTCTCCTTGGAGTTGTTATTGCTTTGTCCAGAATGTACTACTTAATTTAAAGAAAACATATTGTGCTTGTGTCTGCTCTATAGTTATAATGTATAACACCCGTGGATCATTATGTTATAATTTGCACATTTTAAATCGCAATATTCATCTAAAACGACTTAATAAAAGAAACAAGTCCACTGACGTCACCTTAAACATCATAACAACAAAGAGCCGTGTTGCTGTCGGCCGCTCCTATGGATTTTTTTTCATTTGTGCCAAAATGACTACGCGACGCTCCCGAATCCTCCGCGTATCACAGATTGAGAAAATAAAATTGGAGAACAAAGTGCGTACGTTGCAGTGGGCGTGTACCGTTGGCGGTGAAAACAGGACTTGAGCGGCAATGTAGCGTTTTGAAAATAAGTGATTAAAAATTACTCAAACATGCACAAATCACTCAAAATACAACTTCGAGAGGGTTAATTAGAAGGGGAAAAAACTATAGCATGGTTAAAAACTCAAAAGTCGATTTTGCTTTAACTCATGGAGAAGAGAAGGAGACGCCACCAGGCCAAGTTACAGGTCAGGTCTATGGCAAGGCGAGACCGCTCACAGTTAGAATACACAATACAATATAAACACATTCGAGTAGGTAGAGGACCCTTCAACAAAAGAGTTACAGAATGGACCTTTAAGATGACCGTGTGGGCTTGGAGTGGGATATAAAATCTAATCGTGTTGCATCAGTCTCATATAATTCAAATCTGTGAATCAGTGTGTAGACTTGGAACAATATGTCTTTAATTTCAAATGCCCCAACTCATTTGAGACATCGGATTTGAGCAGTTAATGTTGTGTGTTGTTTAAGGTCTGTTGTGATTCAAATGATCAGTTTCTTAGAATTGGGTTTGTAAATATACAGACATATTTTTTCCACCCCTGATGTATATTTGATCTAGTCTAGTGTTTTTATTATAGGAAAACAGAAGACATTAAAACAGAACAAGGTCAAATATTTCACTGAATATTGTTTCTGCTATTTTCACACCAATTGCTTGAGGTTAAGGCCATTTTGTCTTTTCCAAAAGTAACAACATCCAACACCAATTGGCGCTTTTAAACCTGCAGTTAAAACAGATTTTGGTTTTGTGGGAATATCATATTCTTGTCCAGGAAAATCAAGACGCACGGCCAAGGCTGCCCTTCAATAGACCGACCCGAGGATGTACTGTACTGACCTGGTCCAAAAAAGATTCATGTTATTATTCGACACAGGCTCTGAGATGAGACCAAAAACATATATACACCACATTTAGACTTTGTCATGCACAGAAGTCCTTAAACGCACCACGCGAAAAGTTTAGTGACAGCACATCATTAACAGCCCTGTCCCATACCTGTTATTATGTCTCTTTATGGGTGACTAACAGCTAGCGCGGTCTGTTGAGTGATATTAAAGACAGGTTTAAAGTCTAAGCATCTGAAAAAGCCCAAGTTTAATTTATCCCAGAGCCCGCCTGATTCACTTTATAACGTTTGTTTTATTTCCGTCCAGACTCAATAAAAACGATCTGATTACAGCCATGATACTGATGAACGTGTGCGAGCTTCCCCTTTGGCTTCACTTCTAACATGCCTCGTGCAACTTTGAGGCGAAAATAGGAAGAAACAGCACTGTGCAAAAAATGAAGCTTTTAAGGCTGGAACGTGAATGAATGTAGGTCTGCTTATGAAGAAGAAAAGGAGGCAGATCCAAACTAGAATCATTCGAAAAGCTACATAGGAACCAAAGCATTACTCCGGCACAGAGATGATCTTGTTCAAAGCGTTTTCTTTTGCCCCATGTCAATCTTTTTGAATAATGTTTTCATACAATATTTGGTTTGAGCAAAGTTTCCATACGTTTTTGTCAGTCTTTGTTGTGTATCATTTTTCTCAATATATTAAACACAGAGTTTCCCTCCCATCTGATTTGCATTGCGTGTTTACTGTCAGTTTCAGCAAACAGACAAGGAGCCTGAAGGCAGATTGTGAGGCTTCGCTGACAGATCAGACTCATCAGTGCCAAATTCAAAGTCGTATTTAGCAATAATTATTCGGTAAAACGCTTCTAGTAGAACAACTCCGGCTTCGTCCTGCCCCAGCCTCGTATACCAAAGAAGTGAGTGGTCCTCAATGGAAAAACATGATCGTTTTGTGTCTGTGTACGGCTAAACACAGATTTATTTGCAGCTTGTCCTCAATCAAACGTGCATTCCTGTGCTAACTCGATACACACACGCATGCACGGGCTAATTAGAATACAAACAATCCTACTTTATGGTCACAATATACTGATAAAGACATGCGGGCCACTAATACACACAGTTTTTAGATCAGGAAATAGCTGGTTCTGGAGTAGACATGGGACGGAATTGAAATTGGGGTCAAAATAATTGCGAATGGTGATAATATAGAAAGTTATTCAAATTGCTGATTAAAAATTATATTAACATTTATAATTTTAATATTGTGAATAAGTTCTGTGTTTAAACAACTACAATCTAGAAGGGAACAACATGCGTAAGTAGATTTTTTTCTGCACAGTCTGGTAGCACATCGCAGTTATCGTGATCATTCTCTCAATTATTCAAAATGTACCTGGAACAATTACTGTCTTGCTGTTTTATTGCGATAAACATGTTCTTGTCCCATCCCTATTATGGAGTTTGGATTTCACATCAGTGCTTTTTGGCGCTGGACACACACTCAAGTTGCCAAGCGTCATCTGAAAACCCCCAAAACAAAAAAGCATATATTTATATCATATCTTTTGTTTTCATATCTTTATCCCATTTGTAAAGCGTGTAAACTCAGCATCTCGTCTCTGCTGTCTTCACCTTTGCAGTAAGCTAGTGTTCCCATACTTTTTTAATCCATGGTTTCCCTCCCCTTTATATCTGCGTTTTATCACCATGTTTGGTTTCAGTTTCTTGTCGCTTCATCGCGCTGCCCCGCTCCTTAGATCCTCTGGAAAGATCAAACTTTGATTCCTAAGTCCTTTTCCTTTCGCTCCCTAATTACCTTTCCTCCTCTCTTCCTCTCTCTAATTGGCAACACGCTTTACTCGGCTTCATCTTTTCTTCATTTAAACCCAGACTTCTTCCACATCTTTGGTCAGAAACCTCTCTTTTTCATGTCTGAACCGGGGTCTTTAACTAGTCCGGTCAGGTCAAGTGCATCAAGATATTATTTTGAAACTTTTGCTTACATTTTATCAAATCACTTCAGTATGTTTATAGATATCTTGCTTACATCACTTTGTTCTGACTGCACTTAATATAATTTATACCATATTTACACTTGGAGCAACTTTTTATGAGGTACTTTTATCTTTCTTGGGTCAATGGACCAAATCTGATGTTTATTAGTGCCAATAAAATGATTGTTACTTTTCATATAAAAAAACTCCAGAAGTTTATCTTTTGCTCAGGCGTTGCTAACAATAGGCCCACACCTGTTTTTGCTAAATGCTCGTTCATCACCTGGTATTTCCTTTGTTGTAACTTTGATTATATTAGTTTCATTTGTTTTTATACAAAAAGTGAACTTTGTTTGCTGAGAAGAGTCAGTACAATAGGATATGTAAATCACCTAATGTGTTTACTACAAATCAGTGAGCTAATTAGGCCTATGTGAATGTGGATTGCATCAGGCAGTGCATCTGGAGCAAAGGTTTGGCTGTTGCTATCTTATGAAAAACCAAAAAGAAGTATTTTATTGTATTATTTATTATCTTATTGCATTAATTTTGATCATACTTTGCTTGATTCTCATAGTAATGACGAATCGTTGGTTTTATTTAATCTCATTTGCAGACATTTTCAGCTCTAAGAAGCACAGAACATTTTAAAGTCAGGCTTAAACTTCAAATCAGAAACAAAAACCCCTAAAACACATTTATAATAGTCCTGTATTGATGGCTCAACTTAAATGGTTTAAATGTAAACGTCCCGTATGTAAAAGAACATATTGCAAACTGCCTATACATAAACTTTTCACTTGTTTGGCAGTTGGATCGCGCAGCCGTGTTTTTATACGTAATATGCTTTGATTGCGTTCGCTAATTACGTCTTCTTTCTGTCCTCCCTCCAGAACAAGTTCCAGAGCAGAGACAGATGAATGATGGGACAAGAAGGAGCTGAGGATAAGGAGCTGGTGGACAGAGGGAGTTGGTGGGGGAGACTTTTCTGAAGCAAGGGGCCATGTTAATTTGGGAAAAATGTAAACAGCATGTGTAACTGTTCAAAGCGTGACCGACTCATTTTATATCATTCCCCCCTTTCTGTGTGTTTCCCTCTGGGTGCTGCTAACTTCTGTCAAACGGGAATCTGCACTGCATTAACCCCTCCACCGCCAGCTCCTCTCCCCCTCTCCCGCTCTCGCTCGTATTTACTTTTTTATCAGTCTCTATATACTGCGCACCGTGAAAAATTTAAACTGGCCCAGCGGAAATAAAAAAAAATGGGGAAGGTTGATTCTTTCTTTCTCCTCTTCCCTTCTTTTTGTTTTCGCCCAGTGCGTCAGGGTCCAACACACACTAACGGTTTTATGCGAAACACACCGACACTAATTCAAGCCTCACTGCAATAACATGCCTGTGTGTCTGCGAGAGACTGAGAGATAGTCCGAACCTCTCCGTGTTCCCATGCGTGAGTCCATACCCGGGATCACGACAGTTGATTAAAAATAACACTGCATTATTTACAATAGAATTTTTAGAATCAGGTAATCCTTTCACCGCTCACTGCCAAACGAAACATATTGTATTGACGTTGTCGTGCTGATTTTGAGCTTAGAGGTACATCTTTATAATAACTGAAGTTTATTTAGCCTTAAGAAAGCATGAACACATAGTTTATTAAGACTGATACTTCTAACGCTAATCCCCTAAGTAGTTTCTTAGCCTGAATCGCTATCGACAATGTAGTTATTTTAATGTGTTACTAGTTCAATACATCATTCGACTGTGGTATAGGCAAATCTGAGTTGAAAGAAACCCACATAGATTTGACCGTATTAAACAGGACTCAGCACATGCAGTGTATAACATTACACGTGTTCATTTAACATAACATTATCAAACTGTTTTATTGTTCTAGCTCACGACAAAGAGTCCGAGACTTCTGTGGCAGCTGACCGCCTTTTTCATACCTTCAACTTTTAAACCCTTTTTGTACAACAGCTCATGAAAATGTTTTAGTTCACATGTTTGCACTTTAATCACAATTGCTGCGTGTTTCTCTACTGTTTCTTGATCCCGCTGCTCAGTTGGACATGGGGCAGCAGCCGCACAGTCGTCTCTGAGGACACTGTGTGTGTGTGTCCTCTTCTCACACCCTGACTAACATGAATCATGTACTTTCTCATATCAGTGACAGCTAACGAGACAGGGGCTTTAGCTGCCTCTGACCCCTACACCCCTATCATTTTTACTGTGCTCAAGCCCCACTTTCTCAACAAACTTCTTAAACTATACTGTGTTCTTCACTCTTTGGTACATCACCACAAACCAACCGAATGGCCTTTTTAAAATAACACAAAATCTACCATCAACCAAACAGTATCTATGAACTGAAATATTTCTCCTATTTATTTTGAATGGTTCAAAAATAAATAAATAAAAAATAATGCAACACCCCACTAGCTTAAAGTTTTCCTACCCATAGTGTAAATATGGCAAGCAAGTTAGTTATAATAATGAAATGGCCTAAAATGTTTGCTTCTATTTGTGCTACAACTGTTTGCGTAATTGTGTGCGCCAAGACCAAAAACGCAGAATCTAACGAATAAAATTGTTGTAAAAATATCAAGAAAGTGTGACTTGCATTGTCATTATTATGGTTAAGGTCTATCAAAAAATTATAAATGTGAGAACTTACCTCTGCAAAACCTTTTCATTTTTCCAAATCCTGTTATCTCCCCTCAGTGCGCTCTCAGAAGTTCATCCACTCAAGACTGTAAAGCTAAAATTAACCGACAGTTCTGCAGATTCTGGTAGATTTTTAACTTGAGTTCTATTTCTGAGTCCACAAAGTGTCTGTGGTATCATCAGGTGCTGCTGAGTCTACTGTTCAATAGAAAGTTGCGGGTCTTGTATTGGCGGCCAAGTCGCGCGCATGGTCTGTGACTGGTTGAATGACGGTGGAGGTTTTTGTAGCTTCCTCCACCTCCTCCCCTGGATCTCCCCTCTCTCCCGGTTTTCCCTGCCCGTGTTTCCCTGTGTCGTTATCCTCCTCCTCACCCCTGTGCGCGGGTGAATCACCGGGTTGACGCATCAGCTCCACTTGAAAAGAGGCACTGACTGAACCACGGACGGGACTCGTCAGACTTGTCCCAACTCATTTCGGTCTCGGGATAATCGTCATCGTCCCGAAGCCAATCTGACAGCGGCTGTTTGATCTTTGCTCTCGTCCGCTTTAATGATGTCATGGCGGGTTCAGGTCAGAGAAGGCCTCCAGACCTGAAAATTATACAATATGAACACATGTTCTTGAAGTTTATGCATCTTATTATGTCTATATTTTTGCATTATATTTTTTGACCCAGGGTAGCGACATCAAAGCCTCGTGTAGGCCCTTAAAATAGACGATTGATTGATTGAGCCCATAGGCCTGGCGTAATTAGACCTATTTTTCCCTTTTATTTTTGTGCGCAAGGATGATAACACAGATTATCAAAAATAGGCATATCACATGGGCTATAGCTATTACATTTTGTAAAAAGGCCTATAACCTTGAGGCAATTGAAATTGCGCATAATGTTTGAAATTTGGCCACTGTAATGAGCAGGGCACCGAATGCTTCACTTCACAACATATAAGCCTGTTTTAGCATCATCACTTTTTTTTTCTTTTTTTTTTTTTTTTTTTTTTTT
>JACM01035360.1:0-14681 GCA_000787095.1 Periophthalmodon schlosseri
AATATTTATTAATTTTAGCGCGACTCGTAGTACTGACGCTGACCGAGAGACCGCCGGGCGCTTTTGTGCACAGAGCCTGTTAACTTATGTCCTTTGAATGGTCAACGGTCCTCAAAATGGCGCCACATAACAGGAAGCTGCCACCCGTGAACAGAACTGACCTGTAACTTGGCCTCGCCTGCTTGTCTCCATGGAGATAGTCAAGTTTAGCGCCGTACTGAGGAATATTCTGACTGAGGCAAAAGCAGGGCAACGAGCCGGTGGCGGACTCTCAGCGTATATTTAACGTCTGCGGTGATTTAAGCCTTTCCTATTGTAAACACGGTGTATGTTGTTGTTACGGCTCTAATAGAGTTTTATAGAGACCCTGACTCACTGTTGTCTGTGTATTTGTTTACACACTTTCAGTAAACGTGGCTTTAGCCTGCTCTATTCTAGTAACAGTCTGAGTCACGGTTCAAATGGGCCAAAACAGCTGCACCTCGCCACTCTGGAACATAACACTCGTTTATCCGCCGTGAATGGACAAGACCATGAGCAGCTACTGAAACGGACGGTAATAAAGGCGGTTGTTACTAATCAGAGGCGGAGAGAGGAGAACGAAGTACAAGTACCCGTATACTTCCGTAGTCCTACTCAAGAAGCAGTATCAACAGTACTATTTCTGCGTCTAATGAATAACTCAACCACTTCGACTTCATCTAGGTACTATTATTTGCCCGTACAGCCTATTAATACTACTACTACTACTACTACTACTACTGGCGACAGTAGTTTAGACTCAGTTGGTAGAGGGTCTGTCCACTGATTTGAAGCAGTGGCAGTGTGAATCCCGTTCTTGACATAAACATCAGGTCAGATCCACTGCCCCACAGGTTGGCGGTGCGATTCCAGCTCCCACAGACGAATACTGTCATTGTGCCCTCGGGCAAGTGGGCCCCCAGTGTCTGCGTACGCTGGCGTATGAATGTGTGTGTGAATGGGTGAGTGGTTCCTTGATGCGAAGCGCTTTTTGAGTGACTTGAAGGTGGAAAAGCGCTGTATAAAAATGACCATTGACCATTTACCTTACTACTACTACTACTACTACTACTACTACTACTACTACTACTACTACTACAACTACTACTACTACACTACCTCTGTCACTTTAAAATCTCTTTAAAACACCTGCTTCTTTTTCAGCCTGATGTCGGCCTATATCTGTATCGACTGAACATTTCACATATAAATACATGCATTTTGTACGATTTTATTAAAGCCTAATACATGTGATCTACAGGTTACCACACGTTACGGCCGGAGAGACTTTTGAAACCATCCAGCTTTAAATTTTAGTGTAAAAGTGTAAATAAAAACATATAAATCTACTTGCACCAGCCTAATGGTAAACGGTCGCATTTTTATACAGCGCTACACCTACAAAAACGGTGCTAACTGTAATTTGGACCAAAAAAAATGTAAATTGCCCATAAAAGTAATTGGAAATAGTTTGTATAATCCTTCATATTTTACTATATATAGTCTACAGACCTAATTACCAACGTCGTGTGCAAACTTTATGTGGTTTGAAGTGTTAAGTACACGCTTATGATGCAAAAGTGTCCAGCACAGACTATTCCGAGGCGCTGGAACCCTATTGTAAAAACATATGGTTTGGGCTCGTAATTCCTGATGAAAGCTTAGCCCGTGTTAGTGCCGTGTCTGGTTCGGGTTAGCGGCTAATTATATGACAGCGTAGCTCAGCCCAACTAGTTTGTAGCCCGGAGGAAGAGCAATCTCGCTGACTGGAGTTTCCTGTCCAATAACTGCACTGCAAACTTGGGCAAGAGGCTGCGAGGGGAGGCAAGGGAGACAACAAGCCGAGCGCACGGGAGCACTGGCGCTTTTCACCAGCTCCGGAGCGAGTTTACGCACGAGTTTGGGGTTTGGGAGACGTTAGGAGCGTGGACAAAGCGCCCGGGGAGAGCTGGCTGCGCCGACACATCTGGAGGAGGGCAAGGCGAGCCGGGAGTAAGAAGTTTCGAGGCGGGGAGAAAAGTTTGGTTCTGCGCTGAATTCTGTGGGACTTAGGAGCGAGAGTTTGCACCGAGGAGCGCGGGCAGGGGTTCGTGCGAAGAGGCAGTTGTGGTGGAGGAATCTGGGTCCGGGAAAGGCTCCGAGGGCGAAGTGTCCACCTGGAGCGGCGAAAGAATGAATTAGCTCGGACCCGACGCACCGCGCTCAGCCTCCGATAAGGTACGGGTTTGTTTTGTCTTTTCTGCAGAAGTTAGACAACTGATTTACGCACATTTGGGACGGATACAGGGCGACGAGTTGTGCACAAATGTTCATATTAAGCGGTTTCTGAAGCGTGAGTGTGCGCAGACTTGGACAGGCTCCAATATTATCTGGGTTTGTTGATGTTTTCTTCTCTGCCAAAAGTTTCACAGCTCCGCTCCAAAATGCGCTTAATTCAAACCATTTGCACCCCAACTCCTCCTGTGTGACTGGTGCGTTTGTTTTATCACATTTTCTCAAAAATAAAGTCGTGTAAACTTTTAGGGCAGCGAGTGCGTCGCCAGTCTCGAGAGCGCGCACACAGCTGTCCAGCTGAGCAGCCCCGGAGACGGGAGCGCGCTCTGCATTGGCACGTGACATGAACTGCATCGGTCTATTCATAAAGAGAGCTGCGCTTATCTGATCGTGCTGCTGTCACAACGCTCCTCCAGTGGCAGCTAGATTTACCATCATAAGAGCAAAAGGTTTGTTCAGGTGCGCTGTTCCATTATCGCGCACTTACAACAGCGCTAAATATTCTCTTTCACTTTCAGGCTGCAGAAGTGTGTTTTTGTTACGTTAGTCTTTTTTTTCTTCTTCAACATATTCAGTTTATGTTGTCTTCTTTCATGTTTAGGCAAATTCTACTTATCCTTAGATTTTAAATAGCGTAGTTACCTGTTAAAATGTCTAACTTGATTTCAGCACTAACTGGTTGTATATTTGATTTCGATTCCACAATGGTAATAAAAAACACTCTCTTTTGACAATCGAATGCAGTTTTCAGCACATACACAGCAGCACTCGTTATGTTACCATATGGTCTGATAAAGCATCATTCTAAAACTGTTCAGCAAAGGTCAAATGTCCTGGTTCAGTATCGGTTTCTATCTGATTTCCGATACTTGACAGCCCCGTGTGGTCCTGTCGTTCTAACGCACACTGTCGCGACACTCTTTTTAGGCCTATTACGTTCAAATCTATCCCTCGCTCCCTCTCCTCGTTTTGTGTTGCAGTTGTTTTAGCTCCATTCTCCCATGACCCAGTTTTGCGCGTGGCCCACATGTTGAGACGCCTGTCCTGGCTGTTTGATGGGGCACTTTGATAGCGGAGTTTTAGTGGATCACAGTTATTTTAATAGCTGGGAGCAGTTCATGCCAGATCAGGTTTTGTGTGCTCCTCCCTCCGTCATACTGGGTCTGTATTTGTACACACCCTGTTAGTCAGAGCAGGTCAAATAAATATATAAATGTGCTAATAATGATAACAGTAAAATACTTTCTAATACCCCACAGAGCACAGAGGGAGAGCCAAAGACAAAGGTGCGATATTTAACTTTAAAACGTCCATAGGAGGCGTCCTTCGCACATCTGATCTCTAACTTGGCCTTGTGGCATCATCTACGTGTCTCCATGGAGATAGACACGTTTAATGCCCTAGTGTGGAACTTTCCAGGCAACGCTATAACATCTAAAGCAGAAAAGTTTACGCTAAAGAGACGCTAGTGAGGTTAAAGCCATGTTATAATGGCTCAAAAACACACCTGGAGTCGTGTTTGGTTCATTCGCACATGTTTGAGTAACACTTTATTATTAGTCTGTATCATCTCCAAAGCTCAAAGTGCTCTGTTCCACCTTGTGATGTCATGAAGTGGTAGTTTTCAAGTTAGCAGCTACCTTTTACCTTTAGTTCAGTAGAGATGGGCAATTCCACGGCTGAAATAATCCAAATGATTCTAGTGAAGGTGTGTGAAGTTTAAAAGCACAGTGAAGCACTTCCTGTATTACCGCATGACACCACAAGGTGGAACAGAGTGTTTTCTGTTTGAGAAAAGAAACAGAAAACAGCCTAAATATGCAGGGTTTGCGTGTTAAACGTGTGCGAATGAAACAAAACACAACTCCAGGTCTGTTTGTGACGAGGAAACAACATTATAACATAGATCAGAGAATGGCGTAATATGAGCCCTTTAAAATATTCGTTTGCTGTAGCAGAAGTGTCACTCTAGAGGGAGAGAAGCAGTACTGCAAGCAGTTACGTAGTAGCAGTGTTTTAGTACAGTTTTTTTGACAGTTGAAGTTATAACTGTTTATTATTTATTTAGAAATTCACAACCAATTTTAAAGAGGCTGTATTAACTCATTTTTTTTCATATGTAAAGTCTAACTTGTCAAACCTCAGTACAGATACAATGTAAAAGCAGCTCTTACGGCCGCTGTGTGCTGTTTCTATCTAAGTATAAAGCGTTTTTATCGTCCAAGAACCAGGAAGTAACGCTGTTGGGCTGTTAGTACGGAAGCTGTCATTAGCAACGCTGCAAAACCGAACTCCGCTGTGTGAAATGTGCTTATAAACTCAGAGAGGTGAGTAATTTCGATGTTAGGAAAACATGAGTAAAGTGAGGAATAGTATTTGACCGCTGCAAAGAATTTAAAAACTACTTCTGTTTTTCACGTTTTGAAATCCGGCGCAGCACTTGTTGTCAAAAGTTGGGGTCCATTTTAGTAACTTATCTCGTGTTCTTCTTCCTCCAGGCTCCATCTTTGGTCCCTCCAGCTCCTCCTCCTCCTCCGAGCAGCCCTGAGCCCATGGACGAGGAGAGAGGAGCGGCTCCCACCTCCCCAGAACCGCCCGACCATGGGGGGACCTCCAGCACTACCAGTACTACTACTACTACTACTACAACTACTTCAAATACTACAACTAGTACAAGTACTACTACCACAGGCGCGACGCATACAAACCATGAGAGGACCACAGAGACGGCGAAAGGATTTACAGACATCAAGACCTGTCCAAGTGAAGGTACGGTTGCATTTTTAAGGTCCTGTGTTACACAAAATGGATTCGAATGTTGCCCCGTTCCACCTTGTGATGTCATGAGGTGGTAGTTTTCGAGTTAACAGCTACATTTTACCTTTAGTTCAGAAGAGATCGGCAATTCCAGAGCTGAAATTTTACAAATGATTCTAGTGAAGGTGTGTGGAGTTTAAAAACACAGCGGAGCACTTCCTGTATTACCGCATGACATCACAAGGTGGAACAGAGTGTTTTCCGTTTGAGAGAAGAACTCAGCCTAAATATGCGTTAAACATGTGAATGAAACAAAACACAACAGAAAATTGCATGTCTTGGATCTTGATAAAGTGCTTAATTTTAAACGAAAAGTGCCATACAGAAAATGACTTCAAGGGACGGCATCAGGGCAGTTTGGAGCACATGTATTTGACCGTTAATCGGAGGGTTGTGGGTTCAAATCCCGCTCTCTCCTTTCTCTGCGGAAAACACTCGGACTGGGTGAACGTGTTGGCGTGACCAGTGTTGGGAATGACAGTGTTTGGAATAATTAGCATTACTAACAACAATATTTTATCCATCTAAAGCCCCGCGGCGTAACTTTTTAAGATACAGACAAGAACGGAAGCATGTTTTTGAATGTTTTCTTTACATACTGCACATACGAGGCCGTGTTTAAAGTGTTTAAAGGCAGAATATGTCGCAGGGCAGATCGGTTTCCGGGGCCTCCTGCCACAGGTGGATGCAGTTGCAGCTTGTAACTGAAGGAGCTGATTGCAGCGGAAACATCTTAAAATAAGTTTAGCCTTTTCACGAGCGAGTAAACAAGTTCATCTCTAATACGCAGTGGAGTTTAAACAGCACAGAGATGAGCTTAGAGCAAAAATCATGTTTTCATTGCACTAAAACACATAGAAAAAAATGTAAATGGTAAATTGTAAAAGGTCACATTTTTATACAGCGCTTTTCCACCTTCAAGTCGCTCAAAGCGCTTTACATGAAGGAACCACTCCCCCGTTCACACACACACTCATGCACCGGTGCACGCAGACACCGGGGGCATGAAGGAACACTCCCCCGTTCACACACACACTCATGCACCGGTGCACGCAGACACCGGGGGCGAGGTGGGTTAAGTGTCTTGCCCGAGGACACAACAGCAGTATTCATCTGCGGGAGCTGGAACGGCATCGCCGACCTGTGGGTCAGTGGATCTGACGGCTCTACTAATGATGTTTATGTCAAGAGCGGGATTCGAACCACAACCGTCCTTTATGTGAGCGGGCTTGCATCTCCACAAACCTAACTCTTATTTGTAATTTTGCGTTTTTTTGAGTTTTTCCTTGCCGAGAAGGAGAAAGGGGATGTTCTGGGACAGTTCTCCATTTGCTTGTTTTCTGTTGATTAATTTGCTTGTCTGTTTCTCTTTCATTGTTGATTTTCTAACTTTCTGTTGGTTAAATCACTGCTGTTGTGATTTTGGGCTTTACAAAAATAAATTGAATTGAACTGAATGAGTTCCTCCACCTGCTTGTTTCCATGTAACTGTTGTTCCTGTGGTTATAATATTCCACAGTACGGCATAAAACTCATCCATCTCCACGGAAAATGTTTTGAACCATGGTTTTAACTTTCTGTTTCCATGGAATCACGCAGGTGACGTGACCCCTCCCGAAAATTACACGGTGCTGCTTTAATGAGTCAACGTAGCGGAGTCCGTTATTTTATTAGAGTTCACAAAAACGCTGGATCTCTTTCGTGTCATTCCTAAGTGCTGACTCGTTTGTTTTTCTGTTTTGAGAATTGAAACGGAGCGAGACGAAGTGGTGGTGAGACAGACGTCGACCAACCAGCTGAAACGTCGAGTTGGACTGTTAAAAAACAAAAAACAAACAACAAAAAAACCATTAGCTGCAGATGAATGAAACACAAGAAGTTTGAATGAATCTATGACTGACAGATACTTGTAGTTCAAATTTTATCGTAGTACAAAATAATTCCCACTAGTACAAAGAAAAAGTACCCGCGATAAATATTGACCCCCAAAAATGATTGATCCATCTGTTGTTTTGAACGATATGTTGGCGACAGCAGCTCAGTTGGTAAAGTGTTGGTAAAGTCCACTGATCCGAAGGTTGACAGCTCGAATCCCGCTCTCGACACGCTTTTGATTGGTTTAGAACAATGTTTTCTCCTGTAACTGAACAATTTGAAGTGAAGTGCCAAACTTTGGGCGCTGACCCAGGGGTCGGCGGCGCGATTCCAGCTCCCCACGGATGAACGCTGCTGTTGTTGTGTCCTTTTTTACCATTTACCATATAGTGTACGGTTACGTCTTTAGCTTTTGATTGGTTTAGATTGGTCCTGTAACTGAACAATTTGAAGTGAAGTGCCAAACTTTGGGCGTGACGATCGGTGGTCTGTGGTCTGGGCTAAACTTCACCTGTATTGTTCTGGGACTATTACACTGGCTCCAATAATAATGGTGCGTTGCCACATCTGATGACTCATTTTGGGAGGTTTTCGGCCTCTCCGTTTATGACTCATGTGCTCTTCAAAAAGCGCTATTTTGGTTTGGATCGGGAATGTGTTTTTAGGGCAGTACGATTTTAGAAGAAAAAAATAAAAAATTGAATTAGATTAGATTTGCGGTGTGTGTTTTACAAGTAGGATTTTGTTCGGAGAGCACATTTCAAACAGGAGCAGATACATTTGTGAGCAGACTGATTATGAATGGGTAAACTTAAGCCCACCAAACGCTGCGGGGCCCGATTTACGACCCGGTTTCTTGTCTCCGACTTCAGGTAGGCGTGACCCCATTTACAATCCTCGTATTCGATTTTTAAACCTTAGCGTTCCTCATGTGTGACTCTGAGTTAGGTCTGTCGACTCACCGTTCACCGTATGAAATCTGGGACAATATATTTTGGGCCTCAATATTTATCACATGTACAATTTATTATTTTTTTTTTTCATTTTAGTTTTATTCGGACAGACACATTCCACACAGTTCAAATATAATATCTTTTCCTTTTAAACATGGGCTTTTCCACATCTGCACACGCATGAAACGGGCATTATTACTCAAAGTCCCTTAAAAGTGCTTTTCATCACATTTTGGTGTATTGAAAAAAGTAAAAACTTAACTATTTACTAGAACAGGGGCGTTTACGGTTGGAAAATGCAATCAAAAAGTGTGTATGCTGTGTACTGTCCGTGTAATCCCTCCGTCGTCCAGTTCTGTCCATAGTAAAAGAAAAATTCAAATCTGTCAACTGGTCAGAAAGTTATTTGAGTGAAGACGTTTCGCCGCTTCTTCAGTTCTGGTCAGATTACTGCTGGACAGATCTTAGCCAAAGAAAAGAAATGGTTTGAGAGGGGAGTTAAAGAAGCAATTTTTGTTAGGAAAGACAATCCATCTTTGAACAGGAATGGGGGCCTCAGATATCATCTATCTCCTTTTTATAACTCCATCCTCAGACCTAAACCTAAACAAGGAAAACTATAGTGCTAGCCAGTATGCTAACAGGAGGGAGCACCCATTAAGGGCCTGAATGATTATGCTCAGGCACAGTTCACTTAGTGTAGCTCATTAGACCAAGCTAACAAACAGAAACTGTAAACAAATAGGTGCGTTGGTTTCAGTGTAGTTAGCTCCTCCCTTCAGATACATATAAGGCAGTGTCCACCATTAATCTGACCAGAAGCGGCTTGGATGAGCAGCCAAACGTCTTCACGCCAGTTGACAGGTTTGAATTTTTCTTTTATTATATGCAGCGTACAATATAATAAAATAATTCTTCACAAGAACCGGAGAAATAGAGAAGAAATCAGTTCTACTTGGGTGATTTACTCGATCCACATGTTCCAAATACAATAAAATGTGTTCCTTTGAATGTTTATTGTGTAAGTTAGCTTTTCCATCTTAAATATCTCAGATACTATATCAATCCAGCCAATCCACTGAAGGCGGATTTTTATGTATTAACCTGAGACTTGAGCTGTAGAGGGTTGAGTAAATCACTTTTATGGCTCATTATTAGTTCATTCTGCTGTTTATTTGTTGCAGCTCTGGCCTTTTAGTATATTTAAATGTGTTATCCTGCTTTATCTTTTCAATATTATCGTTTATTTCTCTGTAGCGATATATCAGGCCTACTCTGAGCTGCTCTGTCGTATCGTAAATTCGTAACCACAAAGCATCACCACGGCAACAGCCAATAAAACAAAGCGTCAGGGACAGACGGAGTGACGGACACAGAGGTACAAACTCAGGAAACGTTGAAACTTATTTATACTTAAACTGCTGCGTTCTCATCCATATTAGCCATTAGAGCGTTTCCTCCACAAGTAATTATCCCCATTCCACAAAACAGCACCATTATCCAGTTTGAAGCGTTGTTTAAAAAGTGAAAAACTGAGATTAGATTGGCATGTGTGTCTGTTTACATCCACACAGCGAGGATTGGGCTGAAGCTGCTGCGAATTAGCGAAAGTGACTCTACTTCCTGTGTCTTTCTGAGCCTTCTGCGCATTAAAAGCATTTATCTGAACTACTGCATGGGCCTGTCACGAACACAATTACCCTCCAAAAACAATTCACTTTAGTACTTATTTTGTATCTAGTTTGTATCTATAATGAGTGATAGAAGTTATTTATTCAAACTTTTATGGCTTAAATCTTATCATATAGCCAAAAAATTACAAAAAATTTCCCAGTAGTGCAAAGAAAATCTACACACAATAAACACTGACCCCAAAAATATGTTGTTCCAGCTTCCAGCGATAAGTCGATATAGTCATTAACATGACAGGCCTATTACTGCGCCACATTTCACACATAATGATACAGTTTTGACTTGTATCCAAACTAGAAGTGCAATGCTCCGAGTCGTTTTTGAGAACTCACAACTTTCAGCTTGTGGTGTGCGGTCCCTTCGCTGCCATATCCTGCTGCAGTCTTTGTGCCCGGGAACTTAAAACCCTCATCCGATTCTCCTCGTGTCTGAGGTCTGCGTTTTTTGTCGCACTTTAAAAATAGTTTAAGACTGAAAAATCCCGCGGTGTGTGACGGGCTTAAGTAAGAACCACATGCATTTCGTAACGTGTTCGTAGAGGTCTAAACTACAGGTGAAGCATTGGTTTGTTTGGTTGTTTTCCGGGGAGCGTTCCATATAAATCAGCTTTGACGTTTGATAATTACGTCTACTCAAATTGCAATTTTGATTCCACTGCGATATATTTACATTTTTCTTAGATTTGATTTGTGAGTTATGTTTAAACTGCAGGATTCTGTTCAAAGAGCACATTTCAAATATGTCCCGGAGAATTTACATTTGTCCCATTTGAGAGGACGGAAAAATGAACGGCTGAACTGACGCAAGAATAACATGGCTTTCAGAACATGTTTGTAAAAGTCTAAACTACAAGGTGAACAGTATTTTTCAGTAGGGCATATTTTAATGGATATTTTGTGTTTACCAAGTACACTGTATTTCTAAAAAAAACCCTGCAGCTTTGAGATTTCATAATCACGCCTACAGTTGAAACCAGAAGTCTACATACACTATAAGTTTACACGCAATATATAAAAATGGTATAACTGTTTGAACGGATGAACGTGGCACCTTCAGGCATTTGGAAATTGCACCCAACAATGAACCAGACTCGTGCAAGTCCACAAGTCTCTTCCTGATGTCTCGGCTGATTTCTTTTGACTTTCCCATGATGTTACACAAAGAAGCAGTGTTTTTCAGGTGCGCCTTCAAATACATCCACAGGTGTGTCTCTAATTAACTCAAATGCTGTCAATAAACCAATCAGAAGCTTCCAAAGACATGACATCATCTGGGTTTTCACAAATTGTTTAAATGCATAGTAATTTACTTATATACTAATTGAAGTAATGAAAACTTGTCTAAAAAAATGACATCATCTGGGTTTTCACAGATTGTTTAAATGCATAGTAATTTACTTATATACTAATTGAAGTAATGAAAACTTGTCTAAAAAAAATCCTTCTTTCATTATTCTGGCATTTTGCAAATAGGAATAATTTTGGTAAACATAAATGACCTAAAACAGGGAAAGTTTTGTCTTATTTCATGTCAGACAGTGAGAAAAAAAAGTGTATGTGTCGTTTTATACAGTAAATGTAAACTTCTGGTTTCAGCTCTATATTGTGATTATGATTTCGATTATGGAGATATAATCTACACGCAGACTTCAGCCTCTACTTTAAGACCTTTAGATCCACTCTTTCACTCTTTCAGCCCTTCGTTTCCTAACAGGTGAAGAACTTAAAAACCATCACACTATGAAAAAGCAGGGTGGCCATCGCTGTCTGTCAGAAGAGAACAACACCGTATAAAATGTATTTCTAAGGGACTACGACGATAAACTGACTCAATATCTCACTTGTTTGTTGAACTTTGATACTGGAACTTTTAACACAAGATCTCATGATTGTCTATGTCTGAAAACTGGCCGCATTAGAACTAAAATTGGGAAAAAAACCAATCTTAGGATATGATATTATATATATATTCACTAACATATACAAATTCCCTGTAAATTTGCTGACAAACCTGGAAAGTTTTGGAGACTCAATAGTTTGCGTTGGTGCTGTCACAATATGAACATTTCAGATTTGATTTTAATATTAAGGAAAAGACTTGTTGGGATGGTTATAGTTTATTATGGCATTTTTGATATAGATCTACACTTCAGTTCTGATCCGTATATTTTTTTATATTGACTGATACTTGTTCAAATGAGTATCTAGTTTCAGTACAAGGTTTGGTATAGATTTGTTTGCGCGTAGCAGTGGTGGATGAAGTACTCGTGTTACTTAAGTAAAAGTACAGATACAGAGGCAAAAACTTACTCAAGGAAAAGTAAAAGTATCAAATGAAAAATCTACTTAAGTACCCGTTTAAAAATGTACTTAAAGAGTAAAAAGTAAAAGTATTTCACACATTTATAGATTAAAAAAGTGATACATATTTTGGCCACAGTAACAATGCAAATCCATTTCTTAACTTTTCTTATCAATTTTGTGTATTTATTTTTGTTTGCTCAAAGCCGAAGCTTGAACTCGGAAACTTTAGTCAGGATGTTACTGTGAACATGGTAAAAATAACCCCTCAAATCATACAAAAAGTACTTTTTACTTTTCAGTCCTGTTAAAAAATGTAGTGGAGTAGAAAGTACAGATACTGCTCTCAAATGTAGTGAAGTAAAAGTAAAAAGTATCCACTGTAAAATGTACGACTTGTTCAAAATATGAAGCAGGAACAGTATTTTTTGGGGGTCAATATTCATCATGTTACTTTTTCTTTGCACTACAGGTAAATTTTTCGGTTATTTTTTGGTTGTATGATCAGATTTAAGCCGTAAAAGTTTGAATTAATAACTTCTATGCCTCATTACAGATGCAAACTAACAAATAAAGCGTTTCACTCTGCTGTTTATTTAATGCAGTTGATGATTTTTTAACAATACTTTAGATTTAGAATAGTTTTTGTGGTTTAAATCTGCTCTTGGGTTTTTGTGTCAGTGGCATAAATGAGTTTCAATATTATCATTTATCATCTATATTTACTTAGGCAAAATATCGCACTTCAAAATATGCGGTCGTGACAGGCCTACTTAAGTACAGTACTTTACTGCAAGTACAAGTACATGTACTTTGTGACCTTCCACCACTGATGAATAGGGATTTTTTGACAAGATAAGACTTAACAACATCCAAACATTCACCATTTATTTTATTGTATTTATTTCTCTTTATTTCTACAGGGGAACCCAGTGAGATCACTTGGTTCTTTTTCACTGGCGCCTTGTTAAAAATACAATACAAACAAGTACACAAGTCCATATAAAACATTAAAAACAGGAACAAGTTTGTTACCAGGTTATTAAATTGTGATTGTGTCACCAACGTATCCAGTTTTGCTTTTCCTTGGAGTGTGTTCCATTTTTGCGAAGCAGAACAGCTAAAAGCCTTATGCAGTCATGTGATCTGGTATTAAAAGTTCCCGTATCGATGATTAACATGCATTTCATTCAAAATACTTTCATCCTTTATCCTTTATTTGTCAGGGACCATGTACAAATTCATTAATCTTACAAAAGAAAAGATGATTCGTACCAGATTTAGCTACTGCTGCTTTAAAAATACACATTTCATTGCGATGACTTTATAAGACTGACAGTTCATTATTAACATTAGCAGTAAAATACAACAAAATGTCCTCTACTTCTGCTTCCTCTGACAGAGCGAATGCACAGAAAAAAGAAAGACATTACACATTTTCACATCCGCATTGCATTCAAACAATTGCACAATCCCTTTACGGCCTCACAGTACAGTCCCCGTTTCACTCTCCCAGCTCGAAACGGCTCTACTCCTCAGTCTGCACGTCTCCTCTGAACCTGAGCGGACAAACCAAAGTGTCCAGTTGTTCCTCCTCCTGCCAGCGGCCCCACGCTGTACCAGCTACTGAATACACATATTCACTGCCACATCGCATGACTCACGCTCAGGGATCCAGACTTGACACAAACGAAGGAAGCGTCTCTTTTGTCTGGCCCGGAGTGACTCACCGCGTCTGGGGTTGAGCCGGCGGTGGCCTGGGCCGTCCGCGGCGTCCGTGACAAAGAACGTTGCGCGTTCTGCTGAGGTTTGATTATAATGCTGTTTCCTCGTCAAAAACGCACCTGGAGTTGCGTTTCGTTTCGTACGTGTTTGAGTTGTCCTGCGTGAGACTGTCTCAGAGATAATGAGGAGTGTTCCTCTGTGTTTTTGAAAGCCCGTCCTTCCCCAAACTTTTTCAGTGTCCGAGCGAAAGATTTTTTTTTTGTTCAACAGTAAAGTTATTTATAAAAAAACTCATATATTTTCAATACTTTCTCAAATACAGTACGTAGCTGCAATACCAGTAGTATCCGTAGAAGTTGTCATAGTAGCGATTAACAATTTATATATGTTTTGAATGGGAAAAAGTTCTCAAAATATAACAGGAAGCTGAAGCCCAGTCCAAATACAGGCAGTACTACTGACCACACAAACAGCAGTAACAGATGTAGACTTGCAGTAGAAGTTGAAATACTTATACTCACTGTATTTTAAACCTGATGACAGTATGATTTGTTTTTGTTCTGTCCCTCCTGATTCATTTGGTGCTGCTGAGTTATCTCTCTATTCATGGGTTTAAGTTTGTGCCAAAATGGCTGCGCGAAAATGCTGAGTCCGACTTGTATCACTGTTTAAGACAAAGTTACTGGAGAACGAAGTGTGTGTGTGTGTGTGTGTGTGTGTGTGAGTGAGTGTGTGATGTGTGAGTGGTGTGTGTGGGGGGCAGAAGGAACGATTTGGGTGAAATATTGAAAACATGTTTTTATAAGTTTTGTGATTGCGATTAGATTTGCGATTCATCCTCCCTCTGGCTCTGTCCCTCTCCTCCCTCTCTCTTTCCTCTGCCTCCCTCTCCTCCCTTTCCCCCTTCTCTCTCTCCTCCCTCTGCCCCCCCTCACCTCCCTCTGCTCTCCTCCCTCTCCTCTCTCCCTCCCTCCCTCCCTCCCTCCATCTCTCCTCCCTCTGCCCCCTTCCCTCTCTCCTCCCT
>KN473036.1:0-29362 GCA_000787095.1 Periophthalmodon schlosseri
CATTCGACCGTGTCACTCGTGGTGTCCGTTGGAGGGTACTCCGGGAGTATGGGGTACGGTCCCTGTATGACTGGAGCAGGAGCTGTGTTCACATTGCCGGCAGTAAATCAGACCTGTTCCCGGTGCATGTTGGCTCCACCAGGGTTGCCCTTTGTCACCGGTTCTGTTCATTGTATTTATAGACAGAATTTCTAGGCGCAGCCAGGGGCCGGAGGGGGGCTGGTTCGGGAACCACAAGATCTCTGCTGTTTGCAGATGATGTTGTCCTGATGGCTTCTTCGTGCCCGGACCTGCAGCAGGCACTGGGGCGGTTTGCAGCCAAGTGTGGGATGAGAATCAGCTCCTCCAAATCTGAGGCCATGGTTCTCGACCGGAAAAAGGGGGCTTGCTCTCTCCAGGTCGGTGGAGAGTCTCTGCCTCAAGTGGAGGAGTTCAAGTATCTTGGAGTATTGTTCACGAGTGAGGGAAGGATGGAGCGTGAGATTGACAGGTGGATCGGTGCAGCGTCTGCAGTGATGCGGTCACTGTATTGTGAAGAAGGAGCTGAGCCAAAAGGCAAAGCTCTCGCTTTACCGGTCAATCTACATTCCTGCCCTCGTCTATGGTCATGAGTTTTGGGTCATGATTGAATGGACAAGATCGCAGATACAAGCAGTCGAAATGGTTTTCCTCCGCAGGGTGGCTGGACACTCCCTTAGAGATAGGGTGAGAAGCACACACGTGAGGAGCTCGGAGTAGAGCCACTGCTCCTCCACGTCGAGAGGAGCCGGCTGAGGTGGCTCAGGCATCTGTTCCGGATGCCTCCTGGATGCCTCCCTGGGGAGGTATTCTGGGCATGTCCCACCGGAAGGAGGCCCCGGGGAAGACCCAGGACACACTGGAGGGACTATGTCTCCCCAAGGCATTCCCTGGGAACGCCTTGGGGTCCCACCGGAGGAGCTGGAGGACGTGTCTGGGGTGAGGGAAGTCTGGGAGTCTCTGCTTAGACTGCTGCCCCCATGCCCCGGATAAGCGGAAGAAAATGGATGGATGGATGGATAATAATGATAAGGAGGATGGATAATAATAATAAAAAAAAAAAACAACACCCACAAAACGGATGGCAATACACTCTACTTATTCTCCTCTACTGCACTAATTTTAATGAAAATATCAACATGACAGTGTACTTAAACGACCCCAGTTTTGAACATGAGAGATGCTCTGCAGTAAACCTCAGAGACTGTACAATCTGTGAAATTTAAACATGAACCACGACCTGTGGATATGCGCCCATGCACAGAAGAGAATAAATATTCTCCAAACTCACCATCAGCTGCCACAACCTCTGCTCTGTCCTCTGTCACAGCAAATATTCCATCAAATCCTGTCCTTTAATCCGTCTGCAGTGGAGCATAGAGCGGAGTTTATATAAATTAGCCATGTGGCTTTAAGTTTCGTTTCTATGAAGAAGAATACTTTGAAAATGTATTTAGTTACAGAATACTGAATACCTGCATTAAAACGTATGTTGTAATGTATTCTAATACATAAATCATGTTCCAATCCAAGTACTGTATTCTGAATACTTAGAATACTTTAATGTTGAGCTGTATTATATTACAGTGCGAAAACACAAAGTAGGATTAAAACAGCTTTGTGTTTGTTATGTATTTGTCTAGCACTCATTTGAGAAAAAAAAACACACACTTACTACAAGAGCTGTGTTTTTGCTGTGAAGTTTGATAAAGTAGCCTACTGCAATGTATTCCTTTGGTTTTAGGAAATAAACTGTATTCTGAGTACCACCAAATGAAACTTCAGTTGACTACAGTTACTCAAAATGAGTCTTCTGAATACTCCTTTTTGCTGTACTGCATGTGGTTACTTCCCAACACTGGTGCATGCTCCTTAGTAAAGGTGGGAGCTGCATACAAGAAGATATCACTGTCTTTGGAGATTGGAGAACCATGACTTTGTTTTATTTTTTATTTTATTTTTTGTATTTTACCAGGAAGTTCCATTGAGATTACATCTCATTTTCAAGGGAGTTCTGAGTACACAGTTAAAACATACATCCCCGTAGAGCACCAGAGAAGGAAGCCCTGCTTGGATCTTTTAACATTAGAGGCACCTACTGTAAAAAAAAGGGTAGTTATTGTAATTGTTAAAATGCCTGAATGGTTAAAAAAAATCATTGTAGAAATTTAAAGAGGGGGTATTAACTTCTATGGGGTATTAACTGCTAACACGTAGCATATTTTGATCACAATGTTGCCTTTTATTATTTTAAAAATGCTATATTAATCGAAAACAAATGTATTGTATCGTGCCTTTGTATATTTATGAAAAATGGCTGTGACGTTAGCTTATGGGCTGAGCTTTGGACAGGATTGTACTGCTAACCATAAAGACGGTTTGAATAGGGCCCGGGAGAGATTGCTAAATTACTCAAATATGCAGGGATGACGTTTAAAACCTTTTCAAGCATGTTTTTTTTTTATGAGGGAACAATGTTATAACATGGTAGAAAGCTCTAAAAAGTCAATTTTCCATAATACCCCCTCTTTAAGTTTGGAAATACTGGAATACAGAGGCATTCTTGTGTTGGCTAATGTAACCATGTATGATGTAATCCTCTTCCAACATCTTTCCATCTTTCAAGCTATCTGCTTCCTATCTTTTACTTGTATATTCTCTCTGTCCTCTGCTGTCTCTTTTTGTTTGCTTCCTCATCTCTACCGTTTCATCTTTTCTTACTCATCTTCTGTGTCACCTTTTGTCCTTTCTTTTCTTTGTCCCTTTCATTCAAACTATAGGCAGCCAAAACATTTTATTTTTATTTTTTCAATTTTAATTTTTTTTGGTCAGTTTGGTCTCTTAGCATACAATATTTTATGTGGAAACAACAAACCTGTCCACTCTGCAACAAAATTTTAAAGTTTTAATATTTAATTTAATCAACTTGCAGCCATAGATTTACCGTACTGTATATGGGCCATTGTAAATTCTATTTTTTCAAAATACATTTTTTCTCATATAAGGACATAACGATCACCCCTTACAGTAACACCTACAAACACCAAACTTTACAGTATGGTACTGAACAAGATTTTGACAGATCATACAAAAGGATTTTTATAAATTTTCTGCTTCCAAGTCTGATTTATCTAAGTTTTAACTCCAAAAATTATGCAAAATTGGAATTTTTAGTTTACTCAAATACTAAATAACATATCAGAAATCTTATATGACAACAAATTTAAACCTGGTTCTTTTCAATATTCTTTTTTGAATATTCCAAAAATTGTCAATTTGGGTTATTTTTACTCATAAAATCCCTTATTTGTTATATGAAGACATTACATGATAAAAAGTTGTCATACATTTTTTTCTTACATTTATGTGAGTAAACAACAGACCCCCCTAACCCCCCAGAGACACAGAAGAGTGTCCTGGAGCAACTGGACAGAGGATGGGACAGGGCTGATATGGTCACGCGCCTCCTCTGTCAGCAGAGGGAGGGGCAAAGGAGTCATGTGACCTGCACACAAGGGAAGAGTGAGCAGCAGGTGCACAGACAGGACAGAAGTGGCTGAGCTTGGACCTGCTCACACACAGGTAGGACTAACTCTCACACTACTCTGAGCTTTTCTCAAATATTTCTCACAATGTGGAGCAGAATCCTCCTGGAGCACACTTCTGTTTAATTCAGTCTGAGTACACCTGTTCTTCAGCACGTCCTCGGCCTCCTGCTGTAGACCTCTGCTTCCCTCTGCTGGCTTCAAGTTATCTGAACTACTTTCCTTACAGTACACTTTGTTTTAGTGATGCACTGCATGCGTCCAGAGGTCATGTTCTTGTTATGTTATGATGTTGGTTATTTTAAATGGCAAGGCTCACAAATTGAAGTAAGGTTGTAGTAAAGTTGTAATATAACTTAAAGGAACTGTAGCCTGGGCTCTTAGGGTTTTAAAAAGGTACTACAATCACAACTGAACCTGGGTTGCCAATGTCTTGAAGTGCATTTGACAGATGAATATACTTTTCTAATGGACTTCCAGTGGTGATGCAGAGAGGAGCGGCATTTAAAGACAAAGAAGGACGCATATTGATTTATTAATAAACTTGGCGGGACGGGACATAATTATTATTATTATTAATTATTATTTTTCTTAAATTTGAATAAGATCATTCTGGACTTTGGTGATTTTCCTGTTATTCTGGGTGGAGATTTCAATCAAGTTCAATCAGATCAGGGAACTCTATTCCCAAGACTAGTAAAACTCAGGATTCTATGAAGACTTTTTGCAGGAATGGGGGCCTTCAGGATGTGTGGATTGCTAAACCCTACCGCCTGTGACTATACATTCTTTTCAAATGGGCATTCAGTTTATTCACGCATAGCTTATTTTCTGATTTCTCATTCCCTTGTTGGCACGGTGGGAAATTGTAATATTAGCATCATAGCTATGACAGATCACGCTCCTATTGATTTAGCTCTTTATTGGGGATCCCACAAGAAAAGTCCAAGGGGTAGAGAATGAACATAAGCATTCTTCAAGCCTTTATTTAAAGACTTTATTTATTTATTTATATTTGGCAGTATGCTTCAGGTCATTGTCCATTTGGAAGACCCATTTGTGCCCAACCTTTAACTTCCTGGCTGATGTCTTGAGATGTTGCTTCAGCATTAGCACGTTTCTTTCCTTATGATGCCTTATGAAGTGCACCAGTCCCTCCTGCAGCAAAGCAACCCCACAACATGATGCTGCCACCCCCATATTTCACAGTTGGGATGGTGTTCTCAGGCTTGCAAGTTTCCCCCTTTTTCCTCCATACATAACGATGCTCGTTATGGCCAAACAGTTCAAATTTTATGTCTCCATGTTTCCAAAAATTAAGGTCTTTGTCACTGTGAGCATTTGCAAACTGTAATCTGGCTTTTTATGTTTCTTTTGGAGTAATGGCTTCTTCCTGGCAGAGTGGCCTTTCAACACATGTTGATACAGTACGTGTTTCACTGTGGATGATGATTTTTTATTTTTTAAGAAAAATTTTCATTACTTTCTTCACAGTCAGAAGTTTACATACATTTCATTAGTATTTGGTACCATTGCCTTTAAGCTGTATGACTTGACATTTTAGATATACTTCCACAAGCTTCTCACAATAGTTGGCAGGGATGTTGGCCCATTCCTCCTGACAGAACTGGTGCAACTGAGTCAAGTTTGTAGGCCGCCTTGCTCGCACATAACTTTTCAGATCGGCCCATAAATTTTCAATAGGATTGAGATCAGGGCTTTGTGATGGCCACTCCAAAACAATGACATTGTTATCCTTAAGCCACTTTGTAAACAGTTTGGCAGTATGCTTCGGGTCATTGTCCATTTGGAAGACCCATTTGCGCCCAACCTTTAACTTCCTGGCTGATGTCTTGAGATGTTGCTTCAGTATTAGCACGTTTCTTTCCTTATGATGCCTTATGAAGTGCACCAGTCCCTCCTGCAGCAAAGCAACCCCACAACATGATGCTGCCACCCCCGTATTTCACAGTTGGGATGGTGTTCTCAGGCTTGCAAGTTTCCCCCTTTTTCCTCCATACATAACCATGCTCATTATGGCCAAACAGTTCAATTTTATGTAACCATGTTACCAAAAATTAAGGTCTTTGTCCCTGTGTGCATTTGCAAACTGTAATCTGGCTTTTTATGTTTCTTTTGGAGTAATGGCTTCTTCCCGCAGAGTGGCCTTTCAACACATGTTGATACAGTACTTGTTTCACTGTGGATGATGACACACTCTTACCAGCTTCTGTCAGCATCTTCACAAGGTCTTTTGTTCTTGGGTTGATATGCACATTTTGGATCAACGCACATTCATCTCTGGGACACAGAACCCATCTCCTTCCTGAGCGGTAGGATTGCTAGACATTCCCATGGTGTCTATACTTGCGTATAATTGCTTGAACAGATGAACATGGCACCTTCATCTGGAAATTGCACCCAAGGATGAACCAGATTTGTGCAACTCTCCAATTGTCTTCCTGTTATCTTGGCTGATTTCTTTTGACTTTCCCATGATGTTACACAAAGAAGCAGTGCGTTTCAGGTGTGGTTTCAAATACATCCCACAGGTGTGTCTTTCTCAGATGTTGTTAATAAATCTATCAGAAACTTCTCTTCTTATTCTGGCATTTAACAAATAGAAATAATTTTGGTAATTCTAACTGACCTAAAATAAGAAAAGCTGAGTCTGATTTCATGTCTGACAGTGAGAAAAAAAAGGGTATATGTCTTTTATATAGTGTATGTAAACTTCTGGTTTCAACTGTAAATAATATCTCCAAAATCAATCAGAGGTAAAAAAGTTGCAGAGACAAAATGTTTCTGAGCTCTAAGTGTGAAACAGGATTTGTTTCTAAAATAAAATCCTAGGTTCACCTTTAATTTGTACCAATGTTGCAATATGTAATTTAATTTAGAAAGCCCTGAATTAATAACAAAATCTACCAATTCACTTTGCTTCTTTTGCACTGCTGTTATTACATATTCTCCAGACAAGTCGTTTGATATAAGTTTGATATAAGTTTGCTTTTACAGATATTCAAAACTAATTTCAGTGAATGCAGACGAGATTAGGCAGGATGAAACCTTTTACATCAAACTCAAAAATTATATTAAACAATATTTTGAAATGAATAAAGGAAATGTAAAACAAAATTCAGTTTGGGATATTAGAGGAGTTCCAATTCAACAATCATCTTATATTAAGAAACAAGATCAAATTAAGATTTCAAAATGTGACAATATTAGGCGCTTGGAAAAAGATTATAGAGATAACCCCATAAATAAATAAAACATGTAATTATGACTTTGTTCGGTGGGATAGTACCTGAGGTAAATATTTATCAAAATTTTACATCAGTTAAGTAGCAGTTTGTGAAGAAAAGTAGAAAAGTACATGAAGTGAGTGAGCTGATGAGTGATTCTGTTTTACAAGCTGAGTTGTAAAACAGAGTCCCTCTACCTATATCATCAACACCAGAGAGAATTCGCGCACAAGGAAGACATTTTTCTGACAGTTTAAATACTGACTTAACAAAATTAACGTTTAGTCATTTATTTTTATTTGTCAAATCATAACTATTGTGTAATTTAGACAAGTTTTGGCCTTTGTTAACATTATGGTTGCTAGGTAACATACCTCTATGTATGTCATATCTGCTGCCCATGTCCAATCAGGAAGTAAAATTATGAACTTCGCCAAAATTACAAAACTGGAAAGGGCTAGGGAAGATTTTTAGTAAAATTGTAAATAGTAAAAGAAAAATTCAATTAAAGCCACAAGTGGCGGGCTGCGCTTCGCACTCGGTCGACCTGAGATTCCCTGAGGGTGGCGCTAACGCGCCATTTGCCTGTGTTTTGTTGCACCTTTAGGCTGTATTTGTCACCAAACAAAGTCAAAAGACATTGGAAGCACTGATGTACTAAAATGCAATAACATGGGTTTTTCAGGCATCGCTACGGCAACACCGTGCAAAATACAAAGTTGGCCTCTTGGACTTTTTTGACGGGGACGACCTGAAGAGTCTCTGTGCCAAATTTCACGATCTTCAGTGAAACTAATAAGTTGTTACAGGACTTTGAAATGTACGAAAATGCGGAAATTTTCCCATTAGGATAACATGGGCTCTTTCGCGCATCGCCATGGCAACGCAGTGAAAGATATGACATAAGTCCAATTGACTTTTTTGATCGGGATAACAGGACAAGTTATTGTGCCAAATTTCCCATGATTCCATGAAACTAATATTTTTGTCATGAATGGGAAATTTTGGGATCAGTCCCATTAGGATAACATGGGCACTTTAGTGCATCGCCATGGCAACATGTTGCAAAAAATAACATGGGTCCAATTGACTTTTTTAATAGGGATGAATTTTGTGTGAAATTTCGTAACATTTGTAAAAACTAAATCTTCGGCCTCCCATACAAATGTATTAGTCATTCTGTAGGGGGCGCTATCGCGCCAATTTTGTTTCTGTCACAATGAGTAGGTTTAGGCCTGAAAATTTTACAACTGATTTAAATTTGAGCCCAATCGGAGTTTTTATGCGCAAACGGGAGCAAATTTTGACATTTGAAAATTGGCAAAATTCCAATGGAATTTTGGGGCTTAGCCGCACGCAATCCATGATAAGTTATCAAAATAAATTGGATAACTTTTGATGCCCCACTTGTCTAGATGATGTACGGTGATTTTCAGCCCTGCCGGTGAAGTCCCCTCAGAGGAGTTGATTAAAATACGACCTGAGCAAAAACGCCGACTCTGCATTTCGGAAATTTCGATCCAAGATGGACGACTTCCGGTTTGTCAGGGGGCATGGCCATAATAATATTTTTTGTTTGGCATGACTAGACGAACGCGTGTACCGAATTTCGTGGCTCTACAAATATATGCGTTGCCATGGCAAGAACATATTATACGTTTTTTGAAAGCTCTCAACTTTCTCCACGTCACCATGGGGTCAATGTGGAATGGGGTCATTCCACATGACGTCGGGGTCGCCCATTGACCTCCCATTGACCTCCCATTGATTTCCATTCATTTTAGCAGTAATAAATATGGCCCATGCCTGCGGCATGGGTGCTTGGATAGGGCTCGATGCCAGGAGTGTGTTTATGGGACATGAGCGCTTCGCGCTACCTTTGTCAACACTGAGTCAATTGACCCAATGTTGACGATGACATGTTAGCAAGAACAAATATGCATCGTTGCGAAAGCTTTGCCCATGCATTCATCTTTTCGAAAGCAATAGGCCCTACGCCCTGTAGGGGCTCGGGCCTAAAAATTGTCCAGTTAACAGAATTGAATTTTTTCTTTTATTGTGGATTATACCTGGATGACTGAGGGATTACACTGACTATAATCTTAAATCTAATGATGTTGACTATGTTTTAGTAGTAGTAGTAGTAGTAGTAGTAGTAGTTAAATTAGTAGTCTGAGTACTCTAACCTGTCATGTGCACTTTAACCTGCAGCTAGAGAACATATCCACGTTTTTCTCATCCTCAGTATATGAACAGGCCATGCCTTATGTGAAAGCTTAGAACCTCCAGAAGTCACTCACTGAGCTACAGGGGCTGCAAGGCAAGGCAAGTTTATTTGTTTGGCACAATATGTACACAAGGGCCGTGTCCCAATTCAACGGTTGCACAAGTACCGTTCGAAGTACCCGGCCGACAAAGGGTACTCCTCTGGCCGTGCCAAAATGGGACAGGCCTACGGCACGGAGCGTACTTCAACCTCTGTCTGTGCATTTACGTTATGTATCTTACGTTACGTCGCTTATGTCACGTCGCTTGCGTTACGTCGCTTAGCAACCATGACGGCTGCTAACTAATGAGCTATACGGCTGTTGACTCATGACCTAAACGTGTAAAATGGACACTGAAATAATTACAGTTTTATTTTTAATTCTTTATTATTTCATAGAAGAAGAGTCAAGGTGTCATCGTCGCAGCCGTTTGTTTCTGTTTAGAAGTAAGTAGAAGAAGTCACGCACGGTGCATGATGGGATATAATAGTGCTGCTCGGATGCACGCTTCGTTTACGGCCGATCTCCATGGAAACGCAGGGCACATTTCGGCCGCATTCATTGGGTGCATGAAATGGGACAGGCCTTGTCGCGCCAGAAGTTACGTAAGTGCCCTTCAATGCACCCGACGAAGTGTGCAACCGTCGAATTGGGACATGGCCAAGGCAATTCAAAGTGCTTTACAGAATAAGAAAGACATTAAAATCACAATACAACAAATCAAAACATATATAATCACAAATAATTATCATAAAATGAACATTAAAAGAGAAGAGTGCAGAATAAAAACCTTTCAGTCATATGCACAAAAAGTGCAGAATAAAGACCTTTCAGTCATATACACAGCTAAACAGAACTGTTTTGAGGCTGGATTTAAACATTGTCAAAGTAGAGTGCATTAGCACTGATTCATGATTGGCTTCAGGTGCTGGGGTTTAGGTAGTGACAGATCAGATCAGAGAGAGTCCTTTTAGGTTTAAACCAACTGGATTTCAGGATTGAAACAGTTTTTTGTAATTCAGAAAAATCAGCAATAGAATTGTTTCCCTTCAGGCATGCAGTCTTTGGCCCAGGAGATCCAGAGCTTCTCACGTGCCCGCCTGAAGAAGCAGTGCACCCGGGTGACGTCTCTGAGCGGGCGGCGGATCATCGAAACGTGGAAAGGCACCAGTATCACGGTGGAGGAGGAGCCCGGTGCTGCAGGTTGCACTCTGGGCTACGTCCCCGACACCTCCTGGGACCTACAGGTGGGGGCCATCAGACCATACCTGCTGCTCGGTGAGTACTTTGAAACTCACAAAAACTCCTAGAATAGATACTGACTACATTCTACAATTTTATGATATTAGGCCATTCATGGGTTTTAGAATGATAAAAATCTAGCACAGTAGCCATAGCAATTAACAATTCAAAATAAAATATGATATCTTTTGAATGGTCAAACGTTCTCATAATATCATAGATAAACAGGAAGCTAAAAGCAGTAAATTGATACTTTACAGCTGATGTCATCAACATTCTCTGGGGGTGTGATGCTAACTGTAGGCACTGCTCTGTCTGAAGATGTTACTCAAGTTAGACTTTAATTTGAGCTTTGTTTTAACACAATATGACCATAAATAACGGACTTATTTGGAACTACAACAGGTGAGCTGATTTGTGCTGTTAAACAAGTCCATCGCAAATATCATTACAGTCACAAGCTAGCTAGCATTAGTTTTTCAATTAGTCACTCTCACCTTTTTGTTGACAATCAAACTCCTAAACAGGACCATGAATGCTTGGATTGATCACAGGCTGAAAATGTGTTGTTTAAATCCATTTTGTATTTTTACTTGAGTTCTCAGACAATCTTAAAACTTTTTTGGGTAGTTATTGCTAATGTGTGCATTGTGTCACTGTGGTAGCTGCTGAACATTCCACCATACAGATACATGAAAAAACACCCCCAGCATGATGTCACTGCAAAGTATCAATAGTTTGCATTCTTCAATGTGATTTTAGAATATAGACCCCTCCAGATGTGACCTGTCTAGAACTGTTGCGCCTGGTACTGATTCTATCTAATTCATTTTAATGAGGCAGCAAAATAAAAACATGCATTTTGAACTGTTGTGACTCGCTATATTTTTGGTAAATTATTGTCCAGAATAACATTTGAAAAAATGCTAATTTGCTAATTTCAGTGCTAATTGCTAACGTTAAAGGGGGGTATTTTACTTCTATGGGGAACTGCTAGCATATAGCATATTTAGATCACCATGATATATTTTATTGTTTTGAAAATGCTAATTAACATGTTGTATACGTTTCACGTTCATGTCACCCCCCTTGAGAGCGTTATTACAACACAATCAGCATGTATCCCGCTAATGAAACTACTGCACAAAGCATCATGTTTGTCAAGTTGGTGTGTACAGTTTTGTATCGTGTTTTTGCATATTTGTGGAAAATTGTCGTGTGGAAGCATGGGTGACGTAGGCTTGTGGGCTGAGCATTGCACAGAATCTTGCAGTTAAGCATAAGGAAGGTTTGACTAGGGCCCAGGAGAGATCACTAAAAATTCTTCAGACATGTTTTAATGTAGGAACAACGTTATATCATGGTAAAAAAAAAGAAAAAAGATTTCGTATAATACCCCCTCTTTAATAATCTACATAGAACAGTATTTCATGTGGCAATGTTTTCTAATGAGGCTCTGGTGTTACTCGTGTGGTCAAGTGTGGTCATTGGCCAAAACAGCCTTGGTTTTTCATAGATTGTGTGATTGAGGCTAACACTAACTCTCCTATTGAAAATGCATTGGAGCTAATGTATGGTACAGTACCAGCTTTTAGAATTCTGGCATCTGTTTACAAACACTAGAAGGGTCTATAACTATGGGCATGACAATGTTTTTGAATGAAATATCCAAACCAAACATTCACAAATGTTAAATTAATATTTGAAATGGATTGGGTACACACACGTGCACAAACTCATATTAATATCCCTATTCAATACAAAGATATTAACCAAACATTTGTATTTTGAATGTTAAAAGACAAATTATACCACAGAATTCTCCTCACCTGCCCTCCACCTCATTTTAAAGGTGAACTATGTAACTTATCTGTGGAGGGTCCGCCTGCTTGTCTCCATGGAGATGTTATTGCTTTACAATTCAGAGTAATGCTTTACTGGCATTACAGACTTATCTATCTCCTTTAATACACGGAGGTGACAAGCAATAATATTTCCAGAAAAGTTATGTAGTGTATCTTTAAAGATCCTATAATAAGTAAAATAGACTCTTGTGAGCTTTTAACTATGTTATAATGTTGTTGCTTTCTGAAAAACATACCTGGAGTTGTATTTTGTTTCATTCACATATGTCTGAGAAACCCTTTATTATTAGTCTGTCTACATCTCCAAAGCTCAAAATGCTCTGTTCCACCTTGTGACATCATTAAGCAATAGTTTTTAAGTTAACCATTACAAGATGGAACAGAGTGTATTCTGTTTGAGAATATGCAGGGTTTGTGTGTTAAACATGTGTGAATGGGGTATGCTTTTGATGGGGAAACAACATTATAACATAGACCAGAAAATAGCCTAATATGGGCCCTTTAAACTATAGGCAGTGTAGAATGTTTTAATGTCATGTGAAGCCAACCAATTTACCAACTAATATTACTCTAAAAATGTTTTATTTCTAACATAAAATTGACAAACCTGTTTTTAGTTTACCCTGAGGTACACAATCTTCACAATTAAACTTGCTCATTATAAGAACACAATAGCAAGGTTTGGGCTTTTGGAAATTCTATAACTTGAACTCAACGTTGGCACTTGTTTAGTTTCACGCATGGCCCTCGTCATTTCAGTACCAACTAGCTGGAGTCAAAGTGACGTCTCAGGTGAAGCGGTGTTAGATTCCCAGCGGTAACATGACCCTTTAGCAAAGCTCCAGCTCTTTGCTCAAAGGTGCACACTAAGCATGTGAAGTGACTGTAATGACTCAATAAATATCCAATGACACTTGTTTCCATAGCCTGGACATTCACCCGTGTTATTTTATGAGTGGTGCTTTCATGGCATCCATAGGTAGTGGATGAGGTGGAATTATCGTGGACCTTATGGCAGTGGTACATGCAGTGTTAGTGTTTAGCATGCCCAGAGAAGGACATGGCCTGAAATGGTGTGTAGTCCACAGGTGAGACAGGTCACTACTGCGGTGGACTCCTGAGTACAGAGTAGCGAGAGGATATCTGACATCTGTGGAGACGTGACAACACTACAAACAAACAAACAAAAATACGCTGTAGGGCTGTAGTATTTCAGTTGATGGAGTCTTAGTTGAGCTAATTTTGTATTAGTCGACAAATAATTTTAATTAGATTATAAGGATTTTTATGGGGCAACAGCAGAAAAGAATGAGTTTGCTGAACATTTGGGAGTGAATCATGAGTTTAATCAGCTTTTTACACATAATTACACCACTTCCTAGTACCTTGTTCTGCATAAATAGTTGTTTTTGCATGAACTCCCATGCAAATGTAGTCTTATGAGTGCAGTTTGGGTCAGATACATATCGATACGTAAGAGTTCTGAGAGTTTTTGCCACGCCCCCTTTTTAGTCGACTAATTGATTGGCAGGACATGTTTTTACTTGACTACAGCCCTACAACACTGGCAAACAAAAAGAAACATGTAAAAATACTAAACAGGCATAAGCTAAACAGAAATAAAACACAAACTAAACTAAACTAAAACACAGGCTAAACTAAACTAAAACAGAATTAAAAAAAAAAAAAAAACAGGCTTAGGGCAGCTGCACATCAGAGGACTTTTAGCCCAAAAATAAGCGTGATTTGTCTCTCTGTGTGTTTTATTGGCATTAGCATGAAGCGTGCAGTGGCTTAAAAATCGCATACAATGACCCAAAGTTGGGTCACGCCTCCTTGAAATCGAGACGAAGCAAATCGGGTCCTAAATTGGACAAATTATCTCGTAGTGTGTGATGGGCTTAAAGAAGACATATTATCCATATGTCCATATAATTTGAACATTTTAAATCACAATATAGCTCCAAAGCAACTTAATAAAAGAAAGAAGTCCACCGACTTCCTTGTTAGAAAACTGCAGTGCCCAACGGGAGCTGACGTCGCCATAAACGTCATCAAAACAAAGCGCCGCATGCAGTTGGCCCCTCCGATGGATAGCTGCACATCACACTAGTGAACAGCAGATTTTACAAATTTGTAACAAAATGACTATGCAACAATGTTGAATCCTACTTGTAACACTGATTAAAAAAAATTAAATTGGAGAACAAAGTAAGCACAGAGCAGTGGGTGTATGCCGGTGGCGGTAAATACGGGGGTTGATCGGTCTTGAAAATAAGCGATTAAAAATTGCTCAAAAATGCACAAATCACTCCAAACAAAAGGTAAAAGAACATTCAAATCTGTTAATGTTAACTGGACAAAAAGTTGTAGGAGTGAAGAACTGAAGAAGTGTCTTGGATGAGCAGCGAAATGTCTTCACTCCTACAAAATTTTGTCCAGTTGACAGATTTGAATTTTCTTTTATTATAGATCATACCTGGATGGCTGAGAGATTACACAGACACTCCAAATACAACTTTGGTTGAGTAAATGATGAGGGGAAACAACTATAACATGGTTAAAAGCTCTGACAAGTCCATTTTGAATAACGTATCTGCTTTAAGACAGCCTCAACAAAAAGATAAACAAAACTTAAACTCAAAAAGTAGTCAACTATAGCTAGGCATGGTGTGTACCAAGCTATCAATAACATGTAAATGTATTGTCTGATGCACTGTTGTGATGTTGTGATGCTCTGCTCGTGTGTCTCAGGCTCTCAGGACGCCGCCCACGACTTTGCTACTCTCCAAAAACACAAGGTACGTCCCAAGTACTGTGCATTGTCCCTGTAGTCTATTATCCACAGTCCAATATCAACCCACAGTCCAAACTACTCCAGAAACACCAAGCCAATTTCTGTCATTGTTGAAAGCCAAAATACTGCCACAGCACCCAAAGAAATTCAGTATGCAGCCAGCTGAATGAGTGGGTATTGCTGATTTAAATTTCTACTTTTCTACTTGTGCTTTACTTTTGCAATATAAAATATGATACACAGAGTTGCACATAGTCCTGGGGTTTTGTGCCTCTTTCAGTTGTAACATGGGATTGATACCTGGGTCTGGCAATTTGATGAATGTCTTTCTCCATTCTGCACCCCCATTTCACACACACACACTCACACACTGCATGCATGGCGTCACAGAAGTGCGCAGAACATTTTTTCAGACATTTGGAGTTGTTTTATTTAATAAATAGGTGTAAGATTTGGGGTAGGGGGTTGAGGTAGAGGAGACTGGGTGGTTGGTCTCCCAGTTTTCTCAGCCTCTGCCCTATAGTATTCACTGCAGGAGATAACATAAGATAATTGATACTTTGCAGCTGATGTCATCAAAATTTACTGGGAGAGTGATGCTAACTGTAAGCTCTGTCTGAAGCTCTATTGCTCAAGTTAGCGTTTAATCTAAGCTACAAACTACAACAGATGCTGTTAAACAAGTTCCTCTCACATAAAATGACAGTCACAAGCTAGTTCTAGTAGCAAATCAAACACCTAAACAGGACCATGGATGCTCATATTGATCACAGGTTCCACAGGCTCCACAGGATTACAGGTGTTGGTTAAATCCATTTTGTATTTTTAATTGACTTTTCATACTATCTTAAATGTTTTTGGCAGTGTTTGCTAATGTGTGCATTGTGTCACCATGGTAACTTCTGAACTTTCCATCATAAACATACAGGTAGAATACCCCCAGTGCGATGTCACTGCAAAGTATCAATAGAGGTAGTTGATGTCTCCTGTGATTCTAATATTTTCAGAAGAATTTGGACAGGATTCAGAACGTGCGACAAGTGCTTGAATTTTAGGACTGCCCCCTCTGGTCACCCTAAATCAGAGTGAGGGTAGGAACTAAGTGAGTGGGGCTTATATGTTAATGCTGAAACACACAGGCTCTTTAGAGTGCATATCACAAGTTGTCATGTTTTTCTAATCATTACTTGGTTTGGTAGATGGTACTATCCCACCACCATAGTCTTATATCAGTTAAGTGGTAGGGGAAAAAAGTTGGCAAAACTACAGGAAGTAGCGCTGAGTAAAACAGAATCCTTCTACCTATGCAATCAACACGGAAAACTCCATTCAAAATGCAGAGACAATTTACACACAAGGAAGAAATGTTATAATTCATATTAGTATAATCATCATTACTATTGTGTAATTTAGATGTGTAGAAGTTTTGGCCCTTGTTAACATTATGGTTGCTAGGTTATGGAATTACCTATTATAAACTTCACCAAAATAACGGCTAGCATTCATGCTTCACAGGAAAAAGATTCCAGGTTTGACTGGGCTGCCTGGGCCTTTCTGCGTGGAGTTTGCATTTTCTCCTATAGGTCAGTCCTCCAGCTAAGGTAGTCCTGACTAAGACAAGCTCAAGAGCTGGAGATGGGTTCACGGGCGCATCACCCACTGCTCCTGATGTGGTGACCCGGCAAAATTGAAGGATGGGTCAAATGCAGAGGACAAATTTCCAGGGGGTGTACCTTAATCATTATTAACGTTAAAGGCACCGTCCCAGATTTTTACAGTCTTAAAAACATGAAAAAAAGAACTAGTTCATGCTGTGATTCAAAGTTATTCCTCACTTACCTTATCCATTCCGAACATCCTGATTATTCATCACAATGAGTTTATAAGTGCTTTTCACAGCTCCCACAGACCAGTACGAAGTTTTGCCATCAAGGTAAAGATAACAATAACTAGCATGCTAACGTGCACTTCCTGATTAGCAGACAATAAAATGCTTTATAATTGGCTGCAGACAGCATGCAGTGGACTTACTTTGACCTCAAGAACTGCTTATATAATATAGCTGAGGCAAATTTTGTTCAAATACATAAGAAAAAATCAAGTAGCCTACAGGGCCTTCAACACTGTTTTAGTGAAATGAGTAGTCTGTTACATACACTTTCCTGTCCACAGCTATCTGAATGGTAGAACTGACATCTTTTGTCCCCACAGGTCTCCCACATCCTGAATGTAGCCTTTGGAGTGGACAATGTCTTCCCTGAGCTCTTCATCTACAAAACAATCAGTATTCTGGACCAGCCCGACACACAGCTGACCCCCCACATCCAGGAGTGCTGCGACTTCATCACAGAAGCCCGCAATGAGGTCAGGACACTGGGCAATGGGGAAGAGTATACCATAGGCTACATGAAGTGCGAAATATAAACTGGCAACAGTCAAGGCATGGAATTTTGTAAAGCACACATGCAGCCTGACCCTAGAGATTGCCTGCATTTTGCCAGAACAGGGTCATGAGTGAACAAAGCCAGAACAGATTTCCCTGCATTTTTTATCTTAGTACCACTGTTTGGTTTTCCTTGGTTACAATCTTTCCTTATTTACAAGTTTACTTCCCTTCGTGTCAAGTTACGAGCTTTGTTTCCTTGGTTACGAGCTTGGTTTCCTTGGTTACCAGCTTGGTTTCCTTGGTTACGAGTTTGGTTTCCTTTGCTATGAGTTTGGTTTCCTTGGTTACGAGCTTGGTTTCTTGGTTATGAGTTTGGCTTCCTTAGTTACGAGCTTGATTTCCTGATTATGAGCTTAGTTTCCCATCTGGCTGTGGCGACGTGGAACGTCACCTCGCTGGGGGGAAAGGAGCCGGAGCTTGTGCAAGAGGTTGAGAGGTACCAGCTAGATATAGTCGGGCTCACCTCCACAAACAGCTTGGGCTCTGGTACCCAACTCCTTGAGAGGGGTTGGACTCTCCATTTCTCTGGCGTTGCATGCAGGGAGAGGCGGCAAGCTGGTGTGGGCTTGCTTATTGCCCCACAGCTCAGCCGCCATGTGTTAGAGTTCACCCCAGTGAATGAGATGGTTGCGTCCCTGCGCCTTCGGGTTGGGGACAGGTCTCTCACTGTTGTGTCGGCCTACGCGTTAAACAGCAGTGCAGAGTACCCGGCATTCTTGGAGTCCCTGGGAGGGGTACTGGACAGTGTACCAACAAGGGACTCCGTTGTTTTGCTGGGGGACTTCAACGCCCACGTGGACAACGACAGTGACACCTGGAGAGGGGTGATCGGGAAGAATGGCCTCCCTGATCTGAACCCGAGCGGTGTTCTGTTATTGGACTTCTGTGCTAGTCACAGTTTGTCCATAACAAACACCATCTTTGAGGACAAGGGTGTCCATCAGTGCACATGGCACCAGGACACCCTAGGTCAGAGGTCGATGATCGACTCTGTTGTCGTGTCATCTGACCTCTGACTGGTGGAGCCCTCTGTCAGAGGGGTCTTCAACTCACACCTCCAGGAGACCTTCTCCCACATCCCAGGGGAGGTTGGAGACATTGAATCTGAGTGGGCCATGTTCTCCACCTTCATTGTCAATGTGGCTGCTGGTAGCTGGAGTCGTAAGATCTCTGGTGCCTGTCGTAGTGGCAACCCCCGAACCAGGTGGTGGACACTGGAAGTAAGGGATGCCATCAGGCTGAAGGAGTCCTATCAAGCCTTGTTGGCTTGTGGGGCTCCTGAGGCAGCTGACAGGTACCGATGGGCCAAGCGTGCTGCAGTTTGTGTAGTCGCAGAGGCAAAAACTTGGGATTGGGAAGAGTTCGGGGAGGCCATGGAGGAGGACTATCGGTCGGCCTCAAAGATATTCTGGCAAACCGTCCGACGCCTCAGAAGGGGGAAGCAGTGCTTCACCAACAATGTTTACAGTGCGGGTGGAGAGCTGCTAACTGCCACTGGGGATGTTGTGGAAGGAATACTTTGAGGATCTCCTCAATCCCACCGTCACGTCTTCTTCACTCTGGCTGAAGTCACTGAGGTGGTTGGCAAGCTCCTCGATGGCAATGCTCCGGGGGTAAATGAGATCCGTTCCAAGTACCTTAAGTCTTTGGATATTGTTGGGCTGTCTTGGCTGACACGTCTCTGCAACATCGCATGGTGTTCAGGGACAGTACCGCTGGATTGGCAGACTGGGGTGGTGGCCCCTCTGTTTAAGAAGGGGGACTGGAGGGTGTGTTCTAATAACAGGGGAATCACACTCCTCAGACTTTCCGGTAAGGTCTATTCCAGGGTACTGGAGAGGAGAATCCGACTGATAGTCGAACCTCGGATTCAGGAGGAGCAGTGTGGTTTTCATCCCGGTCGCGGAACAATGGACCAGCTCTATACTCTCCATCGTATGCTTGAAGGTTCATGGGAGTTTGCCCAACCAGTCCACAGATCCACAAACCAGTCTTTGTGGATCTGGAGAAGGCATTCAACCGTGTTTCTCGTGGTATCCAGGAGTATGGGGTCCGGGGCCCTTTGCTAAGGGCTGTCCTTGTATGATCAGAGCAGGAGCTGTGTTTGCATTGTCGGCAGTAAGTCAAACCTGTTCCCGGTGCATGTTGGACTCCGCCAGGGCTGCCCTTTGTCACCGCTTCTATTCATTGTATTTATGGACAGAATTTCTAGGCGCAGGCAGGGCCAGAAGGGGTCTGGTTCGGGAACCACAGGATGTCATCTCTGCTGTTTGCAGATGATGTTGTCCTGATGGCTTCATCGAACCAGGACCTGCAACAGGCACTGGGGTGGTTTGAAGCCGAGTGTGTGGCTGGGATGAGAATCAGCTCCTCTAAATATGAGGCCATGGTTCTCGACTGGAAAAAGGTGGCTTGCCCTCCCCAGGTGGGTGGAGAGTCCTTGCCTCAAGTGGAGGAGTTCAAGTATCCCGGGGTCTTGTTCACGAGTGAGGAAAGGATGGAGCGTGAGATTGACAGGCGGATCGGTGCAGCATCTGCAGTGATGTGGTCACTGTATTTGATTGTTGTGGTGAAGAAGGAGCTGAGTTGAAAGGCAAAGCTCTCAATTTTATTGGCCAGTCTACATTCCTACCCTCACCTATGGTCATGAGCTTTGGGTAATGACCGAAAGGACAAGATCGCGGATACAAGCAGCCGAAATGAGTTTCCGCAGGGTGGCTGGGCGCTCCCTTAGCGATAGGGTGAGGAGCTCAGTCACACGGGAGGAGCTTAGAGTAGAGCCACTTACCTCCACGTTGGGAGGAGCCAGCTGAGGTGGCTTGGCCATCTGTTCTGGATGCCTCCCAAGGGAGGTGTTCTGAGCATGTCCCAGTGGGAGGAGGCCCCGGGGAAGACCCAGGACACGCTGGAGGGACTATGTCTCTCGGCTGGTCTGGGAACGCCTCGGGATTCCCCCGGAAGAGCTGGATTAGGTGTGTGTGGAAAGGGAAGTTTGGACCACCCCGCTCAGACTGCTGCCTCCGCGACCCGGCCTCGGATAAAGCAGAAGAAAATGGATGGATGGATGGGAGCTTAGTTTCCTGGTTACCCTATCCCTTTAATTCCATACTGTGGAACATTGTAAGCAAAGAACAAACATCTCTTTGTACACAAAGGTGGTAGAAAAATGACATAGTACACCTTTAATAGGACAGAGGGCAAAGTAGGTCTGAAAGATACAGGGGAGAGAGATGATAAAGAGTTTTCAATGTCCAATGTTGCTGGTATTTAGTGGAGTTGCCAGAGGACAAGAGTGCTGGGAGTAACTGGAAAAGCAGGTTCTGGAGATGAGGGTTTGTGAGCTCAGACCCGACAGGTGCAGGGCCAGTAGGTGCAGACAGGTGTGAGGGTGAGGTGTGGGCCACGGCAGGGACATGGGACACGGCTCTGCATTAGTCATGAGCTGGACATGTTTTATACAAGAGGCTCTCAAATCACACTCAGATCTCTCTCTCTCACACACATACATGCACACACACACTCACACACATACACGCACACATGTTGTCTTTCCATGCCTCAACTGCAGGAGAATACAGGATTACTTAAATATGAATGAATCAATCACAATACTACATTGTCCAAGCCATTGATGAGAGATGAACACTGTTATAACATGGCTCATAAAAGTAGATTTCACATTAAATGTCTCCTTTAAGGAGGCATGTCTTCTTGAATTGAGTGTGTATACAGTGTGGGTGTAGTGCCCATAATGTCATAATATCCGCCCACACACTCAAGGGCCTCTGCAGTCCCAGGACAGCCGAGGCCCAGGCTGTGTATGTGATATTAACACCACGCTATGAGTGAGAATTCAGCTCTGCAGCACATGGACATATCACAACCTGTTTCTCAATATGGTCCATTATTAATGTTATTCTAAGTACTGTTGACACAATACCAAAATCTCATATTCATCTCATAATCATTTTCACTATTTGATATAAATAAAAAAAAAAATCACATTAAAACTTCTGTGGTGTAGGACATAGGATACTACTCTGATTCTATGCCTAGGGAGTGTGTTTTGTAACCCTGTAACTGCCGATCTGAGGTAAAAAAAAATTGTCTAAAGTTGGTTTAAAATATAAATATGGTCAAAGTTTACAATCATATTGTCAAGAGCAGTAACTGTTGCATTATGGGCAGAAAGAAGACTGCAACTTGGTTTACAAGGCGCGTTTGTAATGCACATGACTTTGGATGACTGGACTACAGGCCTGTAGTCCTGACATCTGTAGTCATGAAGACTTTTGAATGTATGGTTCCGTCCCACCTCAAGTCCACCACCTACTTCCTCCTGGACCCCTTGCAGCTCACATACAGAGCCAACAGGTCTGTTGAGCACTTGTTCCTGCAGCACCAGGACTTCCCGGGAACCTCCATCAGGATTCTGTTTGTGGACTTCAGCTCTGCGTTCAACACTGTCCTCCCTGCTCTGCTTCAGGACAAGCTCTCTCTGCTCTGCCTGACCCCACCTGCAGGGGACGAGCAGACTTCCTAACGGACCGGAGTCAGCGTGTGCAACTGGAGAAGAATGCCTGGGACACAGGATTTCCACAGGGCTGTGTACTGCCCCTGTGCTCTTCTCCCTGTACACTGACTGCTGCACCTCCAGCCACCACTCCGTAAAGCTGATCAAGTTTGAGAGGACACCACTTCCCTTGGGCAGGAGGCTACGGTTCAGTCGGACTAGAACCTCTCACCACCCCCTCTGTCGTTGGTCTCATGAGCACTTTAGAAAACCTGTCATTTTAAACAATTTACTAAACCATAATTAATCTTAACTTGCATCTTACAGTTTTGTAGATTAACAAACTGTCTATCTCAAATGTTTACAGTATGTACTACTTTAAGTAGTTTGTAATTAATATTTGTCATCTTTTATATCAGAACAAAACTAGTACACAAAGCTTAAAACTTTTTAGTGCCTTTAATACGAAATGTTTAACTGTTTACTACAACCTGTTTTGACCAGTACTGGCCCAACTTTTAGTTTATGTACTCAAATTTAATCTAATACTCTACATGCATTTGTATTATTACATAAACAAATTGAATCGTATGCATTTTTGATTTACATTTTTATTAAGCAACTTCATAAAGTAGAACAACAATGAGCTGGTACAGTGTAGAATGTCAAAAATATAACTCAAACATTGTTTAAAAAGAACAAAATTAATACCCTTGATTAACCATTCAAATAGGCATCAAAATACTTTGGACATTTGCTAACAAGTAATGGTCTCATCAGAACTAAGGCCACATGGTAATGTTAAAGACTATAATTTAGTTTTGAAGATTACATTCTATTGCTTAATGCTTATGGAGCCTTTTTCTAATATTGACTTTGAAATGTTGACAACACTTAGAGGAGAGCATGTCATAGCCTGGCCTGCCAAGGTTACAAACACTGGGTTTCTCCCTGTGTTCTTAATAAAAGCTTAGAACACCTTCACCAGTCGAACAAACTGCAACATGTGGAAACAAAAACTAAAACTCAAAGTTGTATATGGTGTGGCCAGGTGATAAAATACTGAGCAGTGTTCAACAATCATAATAACAGAGTAAACTGCACCATGTCTATTCAAGGGAAAGGTCATTTTTAAGAGTCAAGACCCTAGGAAGACCCATCACCACTTTGTGAATGAATTCAAATGTGTTGGCCAGTGCTTTTGGATCATTTAAGTTCAACGCATACATCAATCCAAAAAGTATGGCAGACCCATCAGCCAGAGCTGAGACATCAGTAACCATGTTGCCCTGAATGACCACTGCAACTCTCGAGGGACACAAGACTGACATGTCAGTTTCACTGGTGGTTATTGTGAGAAAGCCCACAGACAGATGTTGAATATTAGCTTCATCAGCTGCCGCAACCCGAAACAAAGACACAACAATGTTTAAGCCTAAACTGACAAAACTATAGCCAAGTGAACAGACAATGGCAACATGTCAGAGGGTGGTATGTCCTGCTGTGGGATAAACTGGAGGGGTGTAAGAAACAGGGGAGAGGTAAAGAGGAGACAGGAGCGAGGAGACAGGATGACAAGACCCAGCAGCAGGGGAGAAGAGAGGACACACAAAAAGAAGGGGGGAGAGGAGACATGAGAGAAGGAAGGTGAAAAGCACAGGTGCAAGAAAAGAGAAACAGAGGCAGTGGAGAAGAGAGACAGAGAGGGAGTGAGAGGTGGGATGAGGATCAGGGGACAGAGGCAGGAGAGTCAAAGGACAGAGAAAAGGAGAAGGTACAGACTCAGGGGAGACTGAGAAGACCGAGTAAGAGAGAGAAGTTGGGGAAAGGCTGGGGAGAAGAAAGGAGAGAGAAAGGGGAGGACAAAGGTGACAAGACATTGGGAAAAAAAATTAATAAGAGAGGAAAAGGAGGCAAGACAGTTGAAAAGGGGAGAGGAGGGGAAGACTGTGAAAAGAAAGGAGACAGGGGAGAAGGAGCGAAGATTGAGGAATGGCAGGGGACAGGAGACCCAAAAGAACAGATGACAAAGACAAGACATTGGAAAAGGAGGAGAGGGGAGGGGGAAACAGTAGAAAGAAAGGAGACAGGGGGAGAGAGGAAACTGGAGGATAAGGAGAAAGGAGACAGGCAGGGGAGAAGACAGAAGGATTAGAAAGGAAACTGAAAGAGAAGGGAAAGGAAAGAAGACAGAAACTGAATGGACAGCGGAGCAGGAGGGAACAAAGGAAGTGAAGGGAGAGGAGATGAAAGCAGATGGAGGCAGGGGAGAAAGAGGGAGAGGAAAAGATGGGAGGGATAAAGAAGTGAGAAGACAGAGGGGGAGATGGGAGGGGATCAGTCACAATATCAATAACACTCACATCCCATGTCTAGAAAAAAGTTGAGTCATCATCATGGAGGTAGATGGACAGAGAGCGCAGGGACAAGACTCGTTTGGCATGGACATCTACTTGTTCCTATAAATGCATAGAATAAGTATGTTGGAAAGAAAATAAAGTGGGATAAAGAAAGAAAGGCTGGGAGAGAGCGGGTAGGAGAATGGAGACAAAGGCAGGAAAAGAGAGGGGAGTGGAGAAGGAGAGAAAGAGGTAGAAATCAGTTGAAGGGGAAAAGGAGAGGGGATACAGGAGCAGAGGCAGAGACTGAAAAGAAGAGAAAGATATGGTACCAGGTGATCATAAACGCTGAGCAGCCGGCCCAAGACATCAGAAACTTTACCCGAGCGAGATGCCTTTTTTCTCAGCAGGCTTTGAAGACATTCAAGATGTTGGTCAAATTTGGAGTAGAAATGTTTTTTCAGGTTGACACTGGTTATTCTGTGAAACTCTGCACAGATTTGCACAAAAGACACAACATGCATTATATTTATTATACTTTAGTACTTTAGCCTTAATACTATATTACATAAATGTACATTTTACCTGCAACTTCGTTTTAAGTTTGGGCCAGCACTCAACAAGATATCAACAATCGCCAAGTCATGGGTGACCACCTCTTTTCGTCTTAAGGTAAAGGTAGTTTGCATCAGCAGCTGTATCTGAAGAAGGTTCTTGTCTGACTTTTTGCACTCATTTAAAATCTGGAGCCTCATTTCCTCCAGGGTAGAACCATCTTCACCTTGGGGGAAATTTGGCAGGTAGTTCAGCTCTGCTCTTTTGGGTTTTTTTATGCTGGTGCATGGAGGTTGGTTGTCCGGGTTGTTCCTACTTCTCTTTCCAGAGTTAACAGCTACCTCTTGTATCCCAGCATGCCTCAACTTATTGCGATAGTTCCTCATCTTACAAGCTAAGCTGTTATGCCATCCATCCCACCCAGTCTTTGAACCTTGCTCTCTGAAGCAGGGGTGTTTAGTAACCAGTGCTTGTGCAACTTTTTCAATCTCCTTGTCCAAAAGATACACTTTAAAACTATGGATTTGGCTGGCCAAATTCTTTAGTATGTCATGTTTTTGTCCTTTAGTCAGTTTTACTGTATTTCCAGATTTCTCATATGCTGCATTTTCTTGAGCAAGTATGAATTCCACCTCATACGAAAATTTAGGCAGTGGGAACTCCTTAGGCCATCCTCAAGTTTGTTCGGGAGTTGACGTGCGAGTCAGTATTATAATATCATCTGATGCTATTGAACTGGCATCACTTTCATAGCGTAAAACCTTGACTACTGCTTTTACTTGAAGTTCCTCTGTATCTACAAGTGAACAGAGCTGTCCGTCAAAGTCTGGATCCTCATATGATGGACTAAAGTCAAAGTCTAAAATTTGTATTTTATCATTTGAACTCTTCTACTGATTGTGGATGAGCAGGCAGTGTCATTTTTCTCACAAGATCAGTGGAGGTATGAATGTGTAGAAAAAACTTCCAGTGACTATTTCCTAACTTTCTAATTAAAAAAAAACAAAAAGAAAAACATAGAGAGACAAATAGAGACTATATTATGGCATATATAAGATATAACATTCCACAAATGTACATGTTCCCTATGGAGGACCAAAAATGACATAATTGGAAATAAATAAATACAAGAATAAATGTTGGAACGTATTAAATGAAATGGCAAAATGTGTAATAATAAATCATTGCATTTACACATTAATACATACATTCTGGGGATTAAAAAGCTAAAATATGCTTGTATTTACATCAATTATTATTATTATTTTTTACATTTACTTATTAGTACATCTATTTATTTTTAAATGTGTTTTATTACATTTTATTTTATTTCTACATTAATTTAATTTTAACATTTTTTTTTACTAATTTATTTATTTTCACTTTCTATTTCTAGTTCAAAGATTACTACTACAACAATTACTATGACTTCTTCAAATACTGCTAGTAGTAGTATTTGAAATAGTAGTAGTAGTAGTAGTATTTGAAATAGTAGTTGAAGTAGAAATAGTAGTTGTAGTAGTAGTAGTAGCAGCAGTAGTGGTAGTAATAGTAGTAGTAGTAGTAGTAGTAGTAGGAGCAGTTGTAATAGCAGTAGCAGTAGTAGTAGCCGTAGCAGTAGTAGCAGCAGCAGTAAAAGCTTTGAACAACTAAAACAGCTTGTCACCAACGCTCCTACACTCAAATACTACGACGCCAATAAACCCATCACTCATTCGGTGGACGCAAGTTCTGAAAGAATAGGAGCAGTCTTACTGCAGAATGGACAACCTGTGACGTACGGATCAAGAGCGCTCACTGACTGTCAGCAAAGGGTATGCTCAGCTGAAAAGGAGCTACTTGCTATTGTTTACAGCTGTGAAAAGTTCCATCAGTTTGTTTATGGGAAAGACATTCAAGTGGAAAGTGACCACAAGACACTGGAGAGCAAAAAGTCACTTCACCAGGCTCCCATAAGGCTACAAAGAATGCTTCTGAGGCTTCAGAGGTACAACTTAAAGGTAACGCACAAACCTGGTAACGGACTTTACATAGCAGACACCCTGAGCAGAGCTTTTCTCAGAGAACAAAAAGATTTACTGGGAAAAGAGTTGGATGTAAATTTGGTCACACAGCAACTACCAATGTCCAAGGAAAAACTACTCAAGTTTCAAAAACCTACTGCGGAAGACAAAGAAATGCGGTTATTAAAGGGCATGACACTGAACGGTTGGCCAAATGAAAGGTGTGCTGTACCAAAAGACATTTTGCCATACTGGACATTTAGGGATGAGGTCACATACACCTCTGGACTGATGTTTAAAGCTGTTAAGAGTATTATCCCTGCATAGCTAAGACAAGAAATGCTGGAGAAAATGCATGAGTCACACTTAGGAGTGGCTAAGTGTAAAGAGAGAGCTAGAGACATTTTGCATTGGCCATACATACATTGAGCAAACGGTGTTACAGTGTGCAATGTGCAACCAACACAGAAACAGTAATCCAAGCGAGCTGCTACTTTCACATCCACTATCCAACAGGTCCAGGGAGAAAGTAGGCACTGATCTCTTTCACTACAATGGATCTGAGTTTCTTCTGTGTGTGGACTACTTTTCAAAGTTTCCGGAACTCATGAAACTGAAGGACACTACTAGCCACAGTGTCATACTGGCTATTAAGTCATTGTTTGCCAGGCATGGTATAACTGATGCACTAATATCAGATAATGGTCCTCAGTATGCCAGTGCTGAGTTCAAAGAGTCTGCAGAAAGCTGGGAGTTCAGACATGTCACTTCCAGTCCCACACATGCTCAGTCCAATGGACAGGCTGAAAAAAAAAAATTGCAGTAGAAAACTGAGTTCACGTTCATTTGTGGTTCATACACCTGATGGTAGAGTGTACAGGAGGAACAGGAAACACCTACGTAAAACAGAGGAGGAAACCTTCACAACAGATGGACAGGACACTCAAATGCAAACAAGTGATTCAGAGACTTTTCAAACAGGTTCACCTCATCATACGGTTGATGCACATGATACATAGTTACTGTGTCATTACTCATGTATGTAAGGTAAGTGAGCGTTGTACCGCATGTAACAAGAAGCTGACAAGTATTAAAAAAACTTGCTGTTAAAAACGATCAGTCGTCAAGCCTCCTGAGTCCTGAACGTAACCTAGTGTTCAATCTTTAAGTAAAAGTAAATGTCTTTAACAAAGGATCATAGCAATATTTGAGTTAACGGATATTTGTTGCGCACTTTTAAAAAGCAATATCAAATAATGAACACCTTGACCAATTTATTTTATTTTTTTTAAAGAAATGTTAAGTACTTATCAAATATGTGGACTCAAGGTGAAGAATTTTCGCTGCTGAAAACGTGGATCTCTGGACTTAAGCTTTGAGTGAGTGGACCAAGATGGCGGCTTCAACCTCATGGAAAGACTGAGGCACGTAACTTACGTACGTGACATCACACTAAGTCCAGTCAAACATTTTGAGTATAAAGACATATTGAACCCTAAAAGATTGACCACTGTCACGTCAAAACAGGAAATTTGCTCAAAAGCCCCAAATGTTTAGAGTTCAATCAACAATTTTTACGCATTTGGGTCGTCAATGCCTAAAATGTATTACTAAGTTTAACTGTTCGGGTTTACAGTGCATTTTTACATTTTTATTTTTTACCTTATTTTAATGCATGCTCTTATTTTTTATTCATCATAAATTATATTTACTATTATTATTCTTTGTTTAATGTTGCACCATAACGCCAAAGCTGTAACAATATGATATATTGTTTGTATTGTACACAATAGATCCGCTACTAGAGGGCGATCATGAGTGGTTGTTACCAGTTGAAATCAGAGAGCGTAACAAAGAGTTGACATTGAACGCTGAATGTCAAAATAAATGCCGACCCAGTTGGGCCAGAGCAAAGAAGCTGGACTTGTTTTTATTATGAAAAAACACACTTTAACATGGTGGCAGCGGCAATGAACTTTGCCCAAGCTTTTTTGAGTCCTTTGGAGCCATTTGCTGCAGAGGCATCGGAGAAGACGGTAAAGTGCTAACAGTTTAGCAAAGATTAGCATCGCACGTGAACAAGCTAGCAGCACGGACGGACTGAAGGCTCCACAGACGTTGTGTCTAGGCTCCAACAACTTGTCTAAAACATGGAAGACATGGAGAGATGAGTTTCAACTTTATGTTGGATTAACTGTTGCCACAGATGACGAAGAAAAGAGAGTGACACTCACCCATTATCTGGTTGGTGAAAGTGGCAGCGACACAGCGCAGTCTGACTTGAAGGTGATGGACATGATCGAAAAATTTGACTACTGTACTCCCATGGTGAATGAGACAGTGGAGTGGTACAGATTTTTCACCAGAAATCAGGGCAGTTGATTGATAGTTGACTGATAGTTATGTGACTGAACTTAAACTGCTCACTAAAACGTGCAATTTTGGTACTTTGAGAGACTCCCTCATTCGTGACAGAATCATATGTGGTATCAACAACACCAACATGCGGGAAAGGCTTCTGAGG
>KN473036.1:40376-51872 GCA_000787095.1 Periophthalmodon schlosseri
CGGTCTGGCCAAAGGAATAACGATGGTGAACACAGGTATGAAACTGCGCGTAGAGACACGCAAAAGAGCGACAGATCGTGGCGCAGCTGAGCGTCTCACGGTGACTCAATGAGCGTAGCCACAACAACTAAGCTATTATATCCAGCCATAGCTAACGAATCAATAAAACCAACAAATGATGCGCGTTTCCACATTCAGACGAGCACACGCGCAGTTCATTGAAGTGAAAATCCCTCCGGAGAGAGGGGAAAACAGAAACCCGCGAGATCAACACTGTGCACGGGCCTGTGGTTCACCTCAGTTCATAATGTGACCAGTGATCTTAAATGACAGGGCACCACATCTGCTAATAATGTTAAAAATTATAATAGGCTATTAGACATTTTAGATGATGCCAGGAAGCGATGCAGCACACTGCAGATGCAGCACACTGCAGATACAGCACGCTGCAGAAGCAATTTGGGATCTAAACAAACAACAACCTTAGCTTGTATGGGCCAAAGCTCTGCCACAGCTGTCCCACAGGGTTTCAAATGTCTTCTTAAGCACATGCCACCCCACTCGTTCGGGCACAGCCTCTCATACACAGTGTGACAGATCAGCATTAGCTGGTGCAGTGTCTGCATTTGACCCAGACTCTAGTGCCTCTTAAGTGACCCGCTGCACAGCAGCCAACATGTTCCAGAGCATACCCAGTATCATGGTCCAGAGGCCTCCCTTTTGCTGGATAAACCTGTAACTGAGTTTTACTACTCCTAGCACGCTGTGAGAAGAGGGTGTAAACCACTCTGCCACAGTGCCTTCAGAATGAGCATCTCCTGAGTTGCGAGCACAGTCTGCACATGCCTCAGAGCTGGCACATGTCTCATGCAGGCGTTGTAGTTGTTGGTTGCCGTGGCGACAGGAGCTGAGGAGGCTGGAGTGACAGTTAATACTGGATATTAGAGGTGGGCGTGTGACATGCTCTCAGCATAACCCCAGCCTCAGAACAGCATGCTTGTGGTCCACAGCTGTTGCCATGGAAACAGGCTGAGCGTGGCAATGCAGCAAAACTCAGCGACAAGACAAAAACGACTGAGACAGGCAAAAATAGACCAAGATGGAGGATGAGGATGACAGAGGCTCTGAGCAGCACCTGGTTCTTCTCCATGGTCCAGAGTATAGAGCTCAGAGCCCAGGTTCTGTCCTTCTAACACTGGGACGGCTGCACTGTGGTCACCCACTGCTGTTGGAGGATGGGTCAAATGCAGACAAAAGTCCCTTGAGGATAATAGAATCTAGGAGTCTAGATTTACCTGAAGGGTTATGAGGAGATTGATGTCCACACAGTGGCCCAGGGTCCAAACACCGCCCTGGATGAGGAAACTAATTGGCCCTCTTTTTCTCAACTGGTCCAAACTGCCACAGGGCACATGCCTAGTGCTCAGCTGAGTGCTGCAACTGTTCAAAAACTGGACAAACGTAGGGTCAAAGTCAGAAGTGGGTAGTACTCAGTTACATTTACTCCTACTTGAATAATATTGTTATTGAAGTAACAGTACACTTACTTAAAAGTTTGGGTTACTCCTCCAATTGTGACTAAGTCTACAAGTGACAAAAGCTTTCTGTTGACAATATGAAATGATTTGAACATTTGTGTTTCTTGCACCGCTCCTTCCCATATGATTTAGTTTGTCCAATTTTTTGTGTCTGTCTTTTGAAAATACCAGATTTTGTGCATTATTTAATGTTTTGCCCTTCAAATTACATTAACCTAAAATTATAAATCAGATGTTATGTCCCGACAGTTACCCTTTAAGTTACTCTTACTTTAGTAGTACTTTCTTGGGCCACTACGTAGTACTTGAGTAATATTATTTTGAAATAAAGTTACACTTACTTGGGTAAAATTTTTGGATACTCTACCCAGCTCTGGTCAAAGGTTATCCAGAGTGATCAGCAGTCATGGGTCAGACCAAGAGCAGACAGGAGCAGACAGGGGCAGACAGGGGCGGACAGGGGCAGACAGGGGCAGACAGGGTAGCTCACCTTCTTCCATAGAGCATAGTGCATTCTGTTGCCCTGTCTGCACTCCACTGCTCCACTCTGCTCCACTGCCTCATCAGCTCGTATCATGCTGTGAGCTGGTGTGGCTTGCTTATAGCCCCACAGCTCAGCTCAGCTCAGCTGGACTTCACCCTGGTGAACAAGAGCACCTTCGGGTCAGGGACAGGTCTCTCACTGTTGTGTCGGCCTACGGGCCAAACGGCAGTGCAGAGTACCTGGCCTTCTTGGAGTCCCTGGGAGGAGTACTAGACAGTGCACCGACCGGGGACTCCATTGTTTTACTGGGGGACTTCAACATCCATGCGGGCAACGCCAGTGACACCTGGAGAGGGGTGTCCCTTGTGGTGTTCTGTGGGGGGTGCTCCATGAGTACAGGGTCTGGGGCCCTTTGCTAAGGGCTGTCCGGTCCCTGTATGACAGGAGCAGGAACTGTGTTCGCATTGCTGGCAGTAAGTCAGACCTGTTCCCGGTCCATGTTGGACTCCGGCAGGGCTGCCCTCTGTCACCGGTTCTGTTCATTGTATTTATGGACAGAATTTCTAGGCGCAGCCAGGGGCCAGAGGGGGTCTTCTGTTCATGTATTTATGGACAGAATTTCTAGGCGCAGCCAGGGGCCAGAGGGGGTCCGGCTTGGGGACCACAGGATCTCTGCTGTTTGCAGATGATGTTGTCCTGATGGTTTCATCAAACCAAGATCTGCAATGTGTACTGGGCGGTTTACAGCCGAGTGTGAAGTGGCTGGGATGAAAATCAGCTCCTCCAAATCCGAGGTCATGGGTCTTGACCAGAAAAAGGTGGTTTGCCCTCTTTGGGTGGGTGGAGAGTCCCTGCCTCAAGTGGAGGAGTTCAAGTTTATCAGGGTCTTGTTCACAAGTGAGGGAAGGATGGAGCGTGAGATTGACAGGCGGATCGGTGCAGCGTCTGCAGTGATGTGGTCGCTGTATTGGACTGTTGTGGTAAAGAAGGAACTGAGTCGAAAGGCAAAGCTTTCAATTTTACCATTCAATCTACATTTCTACCCTCACCTATGGTCATGAGCTGTGGGTAATGACCGACCAAAGGATAATATCGCAGATACAAGTGGTCAAAATGGTTTTCCTCCGCAGGGTCGCTGGGTGCTCCCTTAGAGATAGGGTGAGGAGCTCAGTCACATGGGAGGAGCTCGGAGTAGAGCCACTGCTCCTCCACGTCGAGAGGAGCCAGCTGAGGTGGCTCGGGCATCTATTCCGGATGCCTCCTGGACACCTCTCTGGAGAGGTGTTCCAGGCACGTACCACCAGGAGGAGGCCACGGGGAAGTCCCAGGACTATGGAGGGACTATGTCTCTCTGTTGGCCTGAGAACGCTTCGGGATTCCCCCGGAAGAGCTGGAGGAAGTGTGTGTGGAGAGGGAAGTCTAGGCCTCCCTGCCTCTGTGACCCGGCCCCGGATAAAGTGGAAGAAAATGGAAGGATGGATCATGTTATAACGTTGTTCCTTCATCAAAACCATGCCTGAAGAGGTTTTAGGTGTCATTCATGCATGTTGAGTATTGTAGTGATCTCTCCCGGACCCTATTCAAACCCTCCTTGGTTAGTTGTAAGATTCTGTGCAAGGCTTAGCCCACAAGCCTACACCTCAAAGGTGCAGAGCAGTGCAACAATAAGAAAACACATGAAACTACACAGCATCAGCACAGGAGGTGGTCTCATCTGCATACTGTCTTTTAAAGGGCCCATATCATGCTATTTTAAGATCTACTGTATGTTATAATGTTGTTGCCTCATCACAAACAGACCTGGAGTTGTGTTTTGTTTCATTCACACATGTTTAACACATAAACCCTGCATATTTATGCTGAGTTCTTCTTACAAACAGAAAACACTCTGTTCCACTTTGTGATGTCATGTGGTAATACAGGAAATGCTCCACTGTGTTTTTAAACTTGAGACATCTTCACTAGAATCATCTGGATAACTTCAGCCCTGGAATTGCTAGTCTCTACTGAACAAAAGGTAAAAGGAAGCTGAAACTTGAAAACTACCACTTCAAGACATCACAAGGTGGAACAGAGCATTTTGAGCTTTGGAGATGTAGACTAATAATACAGGGCTACTCAAACATGTGTGAATGAAACAAAACACAGCTCCAGGTATGTTTCTGAGGAGGTAACATGGCTCACAAGCACACAAGAGTACATTTTGTTAATATAGGACCTTGAAATAGTAAAAGTACACAATACTTGAAATATTGGTAATAATTAGTAACAGTTCAATTAGAGATGATGAAGTGGAGTGAAGACATGAACTGAGAATGTCCAGAGGAGTTATTTTTACATGTTTACTTCTTATATAATATGTGTTAGATGCATTGTACTGGTGAAAACAAACAGTGTTAGAGGAAAGAAGACTGGTGATAAAAATAACAGGCTTAAACGCTGGAGATTCAGTGTATAAAGTTTAGGTCCCTGACTCAACAAACAAGACGGCAAAAAGCAAACTTAAAGAGGGGGTATTTTATTCTATGGGGTATTAACTGCTAACACGTAACATATTTAGATCACCATGTTACCTTTCATTGTTTTGAAAATGCTAAATTTGCCCAAAATAAGGTATTAACATACACTGATAAGTTGTTTACGTTTAATTTTTTATGTCCCCCCTCCCTTTAGTCCTCGCGCTAAGTCATTTCCCCTTCAGAGCGCTATCACAACATAATCAGCATACATCCCGCTAACTACTGCGCAGCGGGTTTGTCAAGTTGCTGTGTACAGTTTTGTATCATGCTTTTGTATATTTATGGAGAATTGTCGTGCGGGAGAATGGGTAATAGGCTTGTGGGCTGAGCATTTAATAGTATCTTAAAGCTAACCGTAAGGAGAGATTGAATAGGGCCAGAGAGAGATCGCTAGATTTCTTAAACATGCATGGGTTACAGCTAAAACCTCTTCAGGCATGTTTTTGATGATGGACAACCTTATAACATGGTAAAAAGTTCCAAAAAGTCAATTTTGCATAATGCCCCCTCTTTAACATAAAATATCAATGTCTCCCTAAACACACATCACTTGATCTTGTGATAAATTGCTGTATTTCCAGTGATGGCAACTTAAATGTTGAGCTGTTAAGTTTTGCAAAGCTGGCGCTCCAGCAATAGCTCTTTCTTGTCTTGATGCACGCCACACATCAAGATCGAAAATTTGATATTTCCAGTGCATTACTCATTTAACATGAGTAAACCCAAAGCATTATATAAAGATAGGTTAAGACACAGCATAGAGGTGCAGAGAAGGGAAATAAATGCCAAAAAGTGATAAACCGGACATACTTTAGTGTTAAAGATAGCTTTAGCTTCAGCTACGTCTCACAGTGTCACAAACTTGAAATTATTAAACATCTTTTTGTGAAATTCTGACATCTGATTTACAATAAAACATTTCAGGTATGTTTGAGATTTTTTTTAAAGGTCTTACATTACGCAAAATTGACCCTTTTGAGCTTTAAGCCATGTTAGAATGTTGTGACCTCCTCTACACTGCGTTCCAAATTATTATGCACATTGTGTTTAAGTGTCATAAAGGTACATTTTTTTGTTTTCCAGTGAAACTCATGGATGGTATTGTGTCTCAGGGCTCTTTGGGTCAGTGAAATCAATCTCAGACACCTGTGCCAATTAGTTTGCCAGGTAAGTCCAATTAAAGGAAAAACTACTTAAGAAGGACGTTCCACATTATTAAGCAGACCACCATTTTCAAGCAATATGGGAAAAAAAGGATCTCTCTAATGCCAAAAACTGTGAAATAGTTGAATCCCTTGGACAAGGTATGAAAACCTTAGCTATTCCACGAAAACTTAAGCGTGATCATCGCACTAATAAGAGATCTGTAGCTGATTCAGAGCACACATGGATTCATGCAGATAAAGGTACAAAGATGAAGGTTTCTGCCAGACAAATACATCGGATTAAGAGAGCAGCTGCTAAAATGCCATTACAAAGCAGCAAACAGGTATTTGAAGCTGCTGGTGCCTCCGGAGTCCCGCGAACATCAAGGTGTAGGATCCTCCAGAGGCTTGCAGTTATGTATAAACCTTCTATTGGCCACCCTTAACCAACCCTTAAACGGCTCCAGTGGGCCCAGAAATACATGAAGACTCATTTTCAAACAGTGTTGTTCACTAATGAGTGCTGTGCAACCCTGAATGGTCCAGATGGATAGAGTGGTGGATGGTTGGTGGACGGTCACCATGTCCCAACAAGGCTGCGACATCAGCAAGGAGGTGGCGGAGTCATGTTTTGGGCTGGAATCATGGGGAGAGACCTCGTCGCCCCCTTTTTACTGTCCCTGAAGGTGTGAAAATGACCTCTGTAAAGTATGTGGAGTTTCTGACTGACCACGTTCTTCCATGGTACAAAAAGAAGAACCGTGTTTTCTGTGGCAAATCTTCATACATGACAATGTACAATCTCATGCTCCAAGGAATACCTCTGCATCATTGGCAGCTATGGGCATAAAAGAAGAGAAACTCATGGTGTGGCCCCCATCATCCCCTGACCTCAACTCTATTGAGAACCTTTGGAGCATCCTCAAGCGAAAGATCTATGAGGGCAGGAGGTAGTTCACATCCAAACAGCAGCTCTGGGAGGCTATTCTGACATCCTGCAAAGAAATTCAAGCAGAAACTCTCCACAAACTCACAAGTTCAATGGATGCAAGAATTGTAAAGCTCCTATCAAATAAGGGTCCTATATTAAAATGTAACTTGACCTGTTAAGATGTTTTGATTGAAATAGCTTTTAATTTCAGTAATATGCTAATGCTTCTAATTGAAAAATAAACAAATTACCATTTTCAGTTCTTTACAACAATAACATGGTTTAAAACTCATAATAATGCATAATAATTTTTAAATATTTAAAAAAAAAATTAAAATAATTTTTTTAAGTTTTTATTTTTGAAAAAATACTGTTATCATTGGGAGGTTTGTTCAATAACATTTGAATTGTACTCTAAAGGTTGATGACCTGAAAATTATGATGACTGTCATTTATATTGACAATTTGGCAAAATCAGAGAAAAATATCATTTGCATAATAATTTGGAATGCAGTGTATATCTCCAAAGCTCAAAATGCTCAGTTGCACCTTGGTATATCATGAAGAGATAGTTTTTAGCTACCTTTTACCTTTTATTCAGTAGAGATTGGCAATTCCAGGGCTGAACTTATCCAAATGTTTCTAGTGAAGGTGTATGAAGTTTAAAAACATAGTGGAGCACTTCCTGTATTACCACACGATATCACAAGGTGAAACAAAGAACTTAGCTGTCTACAACTCCATATACCTTCACTAGAATCTTTTGGATAATTTCAGCCCTGGAATTTACAATCTCTACTGAACAAAAAGTGAAAGGTAGCTATTATTTTGAAAACTACCACTACATGACATCACAAGGTGGAACAGAGCATTTTGAGCTTTGGAAATGTAGACAGACTAATAATAGAGGGTTACTCAAACATCCATCCATCCAAAACACAACTCTGGGTATGTTTGTGATGAGGTAGCAGCATTACAACATGACTTAAAGCTCAGAAGAATCAATTTTGTGTAATATAGGACCTTTAACTCAACAGTAAATCAAATTTCAGAGACAGATTTGAAATAAAATTATAGGTCTTATTGTAATTAGTTGTAACATAGCTGATTAGCCCCATGCAAGCTTTTAGCTTTTAGCATCATTTTTTCATAAAGTCTATCGGAAAACTAAATGGGAAATTTACCAACAGACCCAAGCAGTGAGCGGTCACTGGTTCATTTTGACTCTGTTGGAGCTGCAGTGCTTGTGAAGACTACAATCATGGATACAGCCCTAAAGTACTTTTGTGAAATTTGACCCCACTAATGTCTAGCCACAGTATTTTGAAGCAAGATATATTGCTACAGAGAAATATTGCGATAAACAGTAATACTGAAACTACTTTATGCCACCAACACAAATCAGGAGAATCCCACTAAACCAATTTTTAAATATACAGCATCATTAAAAGGGGTACAGGGGGTCTGATACCCAGATCTGCCTCCTGTCTCTGTCTGAGCTCACAGGAGCATCTTGTGTGAGTAAGCAGTTGGCAGAGAAGAGGTAAAAGCATTTCACAAAGTCTGAAGCAGAGCCCAGAATAAGCAGAGAGGTGTGATAGCTCCGGGTGAGAACCAGCCCACAGATAGAGCTCACACCCCGCCCAGGCAAGTCCACAAGCTGCCGGGCTCCTCCAGACCTCTCCAGGACCCTCCAGGACTCCTCAGGACTTCCAAGGACTCTCCAGGACCCTCCAAAACCCTCCAGGATCTCCCCAAACCTCCCAGGAACTCCCAGGACCCTCCAGTAACTTCCAGGATCCCCCAAGATCCCCCAGGACCTCTCTGGACCCACTGATTAAACTGGGCAATCACAATAATTGGAGTTGGACCTGATGGATTCTCCTGAGCTTGTGAACTCACAATTATCATGAGAGTTTGTCTTGCTGGCCAGATTAATCTTATACATAATAATACAATTATTATGTATACATATACATAATAATACAATTCAAACAATTCATACAATTCTGACCACCACCTACACTCACAAGTACACCACTTTCATAATACGCAACAAAGTGTCCTGCCTAAGGACACAACAACAGAAGAGCGAGAATCGATCCTCTGACCTTCATGTTGGGAGACCACTGCTCTAACTACTCAGTCACTGTCTTTGCAATATATACAACTCCTTTTCCATCAAATCCATCCATGGAATATTTTGTTGATGTTATTCTGTTCAAAGTTCACATTTTAAACATGCCCAGAACAACTGACAAAAAGACTGAAATATGAAGTGACAAACTAATACAAGAATCACATGTCAGTATATGTTTGTAGAGATCTAAACTACAGGGTTAGCTGTTTTTATGCATTTTTTATGGTACTTAAAATATGCAACCATTGCAATTTGCTAATTGTGTACATTCAAATTGCAATTTCAGTCCAATTGCAAATAACCTTGCCCTTACCCTCCTGCATCCCACATCTGTCCCTGCATGTCCACATCTGTCCCCACATGTCCAAATCTGTCCCGCATGTCCACATCTGTCCCTACATGTCAAAATCTGTCCACACCTGTCCCCACATGCCCACATCTGTCCCACATGTCCAAATTAGTCCCCACACGTCCACATCTGTCTATATTTGTCCCACACCTCCACATCTGTCTACATCTGTCCCACACGTCCACATCTGTCCACATCTGTCCCACATGTCCACATCTGTCCACATCTGTATCCACATGCCCACATCTGTCCCACATGTCCAAATCTGTCCCCACACGTCCACATCTGTCCCACACGTCCACATCTGTCCACATCTGTCCTACATGTCCACATCTGTCCCCATACGTTCACATTTGTCTCCACATGTCCACATCTGTCTCACATGTCCAAATCTGTCCCACATGTCCACATCTGTCCACATCTGTTCCACATGTCCAAATCTATCTCACATGTCCACATCTGTCCCCACATATCCAGATCTGTCCCACATGTCCACATCTGTCCACATCTGTTCCACATGCCCAATCTGTCTCCACATGTCCAAATCTGTCCCCACATATCCACATCTGGCCCACATGCCTATCTGTCCAGACCTGCAACATATCAGAGATGGCTTTTGTCCATATGGATATTATTTTATTTGTTCACCAAATTTCACAAAACCACAATTCTAACATCTAACGTCTAACCACATTAACGTCAACCAGATGTTATGCCCCTGCAGTTACTCCTTTAGTTGATCTTACACAAATACATTGATCTTATACAAATACATTTTTTACTCTTACTTGAGTAATTTCTTGGACCACCCCATTGTACTTCTACTTGAGTAATATTATTTTGAAGTAATGTTACTCTTACTTGAGTAACATTTTTGGTTACTCTGCCCACCTCTGCATAGAGCATCTTTAAAGTACAGGCAATCAGTTTATTTTAGGAGTCTGAAACACAAAGAGAAAACCACCAAAATATAAAAAAAATAACAATGACCAGTTTTGAGGAATAATGAACACGTTTTGGCAAACAAAATAACTGAACAAAACTTTTAATGTCAATGTACAAATATTTCTGTGTTTAGAAGATAAATCAGATCTAATCCTCAAGTGTACTCTAAGCAGGAGAGCTCCACACAGCTGTGATTTCATGCTCTGTAAGAAGCACTGTGACAAACAGAGCAGAAGATACATTTGTTCCCTCAGGACCACAGTATGACGCAGTGGAACATATGCCAGAGAACCAACCCTGACACCTCAGAAACACCATCTTATGTCCATCACCTCCTCTGAAGTTCCATCACCTCCTCCGAACATCTCACTCTCTTCAGAACATCTTACTCTACTCAGAACATCTCACTCTCCTTCCATCACTCTCCTCAGAACATCTCACTTTCCTCTCTCACCTCCTCAGAATGTCTCACTCTGCTTCGAACATCTCACTCTCCTCCATCACCTCCTCACAACATCTGACTCTCATCAGAACATCTCACTCTCCTCCATCACCTCCTCACAACATCTGACTCTCATCAGAACATCTCACTCTCCTCCATCACCTCCTCACAACATCTGACTCTCATCAGAACATCTCACTCTCCTCCATCACCTCCTCACAACATCTGACTCTCATCAGAACATCTCACTCTCCTCCATCACCTCCACAGAACATCTCACTCTCCTCTACCACCTCCTCAGAACATCTCACTCTCCTCCATAACCTCCACAGAACATCTCACTCTCCTCCATCCCCTCCTTAGAACATCTCACTCTTCTCTACCACCTCCTAAGAACATCCCACTTTCCTTTACCACCTACTCAGATCATCTCACTCTCCCCCATCACCTCCACAGAGCATCTCACTCTCCTCTCCAACCCAAAGGTCAGAGGATCAATTCCCACTCAGTTCCCAGTTCTGTCGTTGTGTCCTTGGGCAAGACACTTCACCCACATTGCTTAGTATGAAAGTGGTGTGTGCTGAATGATTGGTGGTGCTTTGTGTATGAATTGTGCTCTACAAATAAATTTGTCTTATTCAAAAGGGTTAACTTTCTAAATTGTGGCCATTTCAACACATTTGAAGTGCATATGACAGGTTAGATTATTAAATTCACCAAACCATAGTTAACATAATTTTACTAAAGGTTTTTCAGATATGACATACGTATACAGTTGAAGCCAGTTGAAGTCTACATACACTATATAATTATTATTTTTTAAAATCAGACTAGACTTTTCCTGTTTTAGGTCAATTAGGATTAGCAAAATTATTTCTATTTGCCAAATGTCCCCTCCCCGAACTGCCACCTTAACGTGGTGATTTGAGTACCCGAATGATCCTGGGAGCTATGTTGTCAGGGGCTTTATGTGAGCATTGCCCTACAGCTCAGCCGCCACGTG
>JACM01007871.1:0-16358 GCA_000787095.1 Periophthalmodon schlosseri
TACACACACACATATTTACATTTTTACTCATTAGTCTGTTGAATAAGACACCACTGATGCACTTGGGACAAACTGGAAATGACACATGGGCATACAGAGGGGCAGTGCCAATATTGACGGAACCGGTCAATATTGGCCATTTCTGATGCTGGAACCGATATACTGAGAACTAGTAAAAACACCACAATGGAATAAAAATATTAGGGATGCATCGATATTCGATATAATATTGAATCATTCAACACTGGTGACACGATTTGATAGACATGTTTGCTTGATACACACATGTCCCTCCATGCGCACTGTTTTGTTTTTTTTTTGTTATTTAAAGAGCCCTATGCCTCCCTCCCCAGATGCAACAAGTAAACAGCTCCAAAGAGGCTTTCAAATATTCTAACAGAGGTGGGTTTTATGTTTCAGTCAGATGGGTGAGCGCTGTGTGTCTGTAAGAGCAGAGGAGTGTGCGGAGGAGCTACTGTCTGTGTCATGTTCATCAATGAGTGTTTATATTTTGCTCATTAGCAGCAAAAAATAACAGGACAGTGATTTTTTTTTTTTTTTTCTTCTGCAACTCAGAACATATCGAAATCGAATCGATGTCGTGACCCATGTATCATGGGAAATCTGCACCCCTAAAAATATAGTGGTTAGCCAATTCTAAAATTCAACAATACAGTCTTGATAACATGGGAATCAATCACGCAAAATTCTGGAATATCTGATTTAAATCTACAGTTAATTGTAAACCTAGAACTTCACAGGCCATCCAGAGGAAAAAAGTAGGCACATAAGTAAAAGTACTTCCCAGTGCCTAGATCATAACTTTTGACTTGATTTTATCACGATTAATAAATATGGGTATAACATGGGTATAACATGGGAATACTGTCATATTGCCCAGCCCAAATAAAAAAAGCTAATTGTGTAGGTCTGAAAATCACTGCAGGGTGGGACCAGGGAAGCGAAGATTTATTGTGATAGCATATTGTGCTTCAAGAGACAGACAATCCATCTGCTGTTTGTGTGCTTGTTGACAGTCAAGAGACCAATGGGCAACTGGGTATCAGATGAAAATTGACCCTTTGAGGCTGCCATAGTTCAGATTTTGACCTCCTCATGTTATTTTTTGGTCTTCCTCATCTACTAAATTAGTTTGGGCCAAACAAACACATTGCCACGTTGCTAACAGGTTAAGAAAAGGGGCTACCGTCAAACTACTAAGAAAAGCTAGCATTTTTGTCATAGGCAATGAATGATGCATAGAGAGTTATATTAAGTATTAAGTACTTGCCTAACACCTTGATCAGTTTTGACAATGCGTAAATTTGCACACTTCATCTCTTTAAATAGGGCACCACTTTCATATGACAAATGATCTATTGCCATTGACTGTACTTGCCTATAGCTTTTGGTATGTTTGTAATAAGACTAAAATGTGGAGATTAGAGGTTGAACTTGCTGAACTCCTCATCTCCACATTCACGCTCAACTGATTCAAACATTAGAAACCGTGGAGCTGTGCCAAGTCTAAATGACATCACTTTTTCCACCGCAGGGCTCTCATTGGATCGCACTCTGCTTTTACAACATAATCTCATTCAAATGCACAAATATTGAAGGTTGGTTCAACTCTCTGGCACTCTCCCGGTCAAAATCCAAACAAACCTGGAATTGATGGTGATTTTCCAGAGAGAACTGAGTTTGGCAATAGATTCACCTGTCTTCACTTTTTAATTTTTTTTAAATTTTATTTTAATTGTATTCACAGCAATTACCATGTCACAACAAAATGAAGGGATAAAGAGGGATGAGCGAAGGGAGAGGGAGGAGGAGAGAAGCAGAAAGATGTGGTACATGTACCAGTGCGCAGGTGGTACATGAGGTCCTCTACAATTCTAAAATTTACCCAAAAGAGGACAAAACATGTTGTATCCATATTTCTGTTCTTGATTTGAACCACTGTAGCAATGGTGTAGTCCTGTTTTAGACCTAGTTTAGCACAAATGTAGACCTAATGATCTAACAGACTTGGTTTAGATTTTTAGACTGGGCAGGTGTATGAAATAGGGTAAAGAGAGGGGAGAGTCATTTAGCAAGGAATCAATCTCACAACACTGAGGCTCCCTGCTTGTCCTCATGGAAATGTTTTATCTTTGCCTAGAGTGTTCCTCAATACAGCATTAAACTATCTCCATGGAAACAAGCAGGTAACACTACCAGGTCAAAGTTACAGATCTAATCTGTGGACAGGTCGCCCCGTTCTCGCCGGATCGTGGTTGACCGCTCTTGTGGCCGACTGGCTGGCACAATGAGCAGTTTTTAACCTTTTAAAATATTTATCCTAACATTTTGGGATTTTGACCAACTTATGGTGCGTTCACACCGGGGCCTCAAGAACGCGTTGGACACCTCTAGTTGGACGCCTTTGCATTTGAGGGCAGATGCCTCCGACGCACGTCATAAACGCCCTGGACGCAAGTCATTTTGACGCGCGTCCAGGGCATCCAGGGCATCCAGGGCAAGTGTTTTCTCGGTCTTTTTTGTGAACGATGGCAGACCAGCTCCACTGAATAAATACATAAGCTCATCGGCTACAAACAAGCGGCAACTGTAAATTAATTATGCTAGCACCGGCTAGCCTAAAGGCGGGCAAATATTTTACGGCTCCAAAGTTGTGATAACTTTCCCAGACACCCTATCTCCTCACTGATCATCCTCCAGGCAAGGTCCTTCTTGTCCCAGTCTCATCATAAAGTAGTGGTTCCCCGGTCAGAATAATGACATCTCTACGTCACTATAGCGTAGTCTGATTGGTTGATGTTGCGCGTCGAACGGCAAAAAGTTAAGCTTTTTCAACTCTGGCATCGGACGCTCTGAACGCTCAAGACACGCCGCGTCAACGCCAGATTCGCGCCGCTCTGATGCTGAAAACGCGCCGCAAAAACGCAGCGTCGCCAAGACGCGCGTCCACCATAGACTTTGCATGTAAACTCAACGCCCCCGACGCCCCGGTGTGAACGCACCGTAAGAAGTGCAGCATTCAGTTCAGTTCAAATGACACAAGTTAAGGATTATTGGATTGTGTGATTTGCATGGAGCTAGCTATGTTAACCAGCTAGTTCTGAAATGCTACAGATTTTTTACACAAAATATGGCAGAACACATTCCAGAGGGAATGGCTTGTCTCATCACCAATCAAAACAACAGACTGGAGTGAGAGAGAGGCTTAACCCTTTTGTGTCGGATGCTATCGTATTAGCGTCGCCAGAGTGCTTCCTTAGCATTGAGAGGATCGCAGGGACAGGCGTGCTCTGATTAGTCATCTTCAAGGGACAACGTAAGCGCATTACTGTAATGACAGTAACATATTTAAAGAGCCCTATGCCTCTGCTTTGAGATGCCGAATCATGAATTTACATGATAGCACAATTGGTTGCGGAGTTACGGTAATGGAAAGTCTGCAACCGCGAATCTATCGGCGACGATAGCATCCGACGCAACAGGGTTAAGAGGATTTTCCTGTTGTGTCTCATGAGTTCACATGGCTCCTCCTGGACACTGCTATGATGCCCGAGTGTCAGGACAGAGAGGGACACTTTATCCGGAGGGCTATTATTCTCAAACTGCCTTGACACAGGATCTGATGACCCTACCTGTTGCGCTGCACTGAGACTTTTGTTTGAGCTTTCTATTATTGTATTTTACTGCTCAATGTGCTTAAATTGCCTCTTGAGGACAAATAAAGTGATATTGATTGATTCAGGGTATTTTTTTGCAATGCAAACACTTAAAACTTATAAGTTGTTGGCTGAACCTTGTATGTGAGGCATATGCTCGTACTGCTAACCATAAGGAGTGAGAGATCACAAGGATGCTTGGATGGCATATAAAACTCTTCAGGCATGTTTTTGATGAGGGAACGTTATAACAGCTCCAAAAAGTCATTTTTGCATAATACCCCAACTTTAATGACTTGGCGTATCGATCATACCATCAAAAGATTTTCCAAATTTTGATAACATTTTCTGTGAATCTATTTCCAGACAAATTCTCTGGAAAATTACCATCTAAATTCCAGGTACTGATTTTCAAGAACAGTATGAGTCATGCCAGAGTGTCAAACCAACATTCAATATTTGTGCATTTGAATGAGATTATGTTGTAAAAGCAAAGTGCGATCCAACGGGAGCCCTGCGGTGGAAAAACTGATGTCAATTAGACTTGGCACAGATCCACGCCTTATAATGTTTGAATCAGTTGAGCGTGAATGTGGAGATGAGGAGTTCAGCAAGTTCAACCTCCAATCTCCACACTTTAGTCTTATTACAAACATACCAGCGTGTCTTCCAAAAGCTATAGGCAAGTACGGTCAGTGACAACAGATCATTTGTCATATCAAAGTGGTGTTAAATTCAAGGATATAACTTGGTGAGATGTAAGTGACCCGATCAGCTCATTCAAAACATACATAGTGTTGTTAGGCAGGTGTTCTGTGTCATTAATGCCAAGGAAGAAATTATTTGTTTAGGGCGTGGATCTGTATCTTTGGAATCATTATTATTCTATTCGTGGTACAGGGCAAGCTGCAGTTAACAGGGGTATGAATCAAAATTTACCTGTGTTGTTACATGTTATTAGTTTAGTTTAGTCTTTATTTGAAGGGATAATATGCAGAGACATTAAGATCATAAAAAACAGATGTTCCGCACCAGATTATAGCTAAATAGCTAGTTTCCATCTGCAGCCCCTGATTTACAGAAATAAATTGTTATGAACTAAAATGCATACCTCGATGATTTAGACAATGTTATGTCAATTAGAAAAGTGCTACAACGGTTGTTTCTAAAAATGTTGTGACAATTTTTTTTTTGTAGATGACTCAATACCCTATACTTTTGCATATCTTCAAAACAGCTCAGGAACCTCTCAAATCAGTCTTTTTATTTACATATTTTACATATTTTGGTGGAACAGACTCTTTGATATGTTATGATTTTAAGGTTGCTAAGAGAGATTACTAAGGTTTAAATGGCCAAGAAATGTGCAGTTTTTTTGTATGTTAGCTTGAATTATTTTGCTCAACAGTGCTTGAATATAATGGGGTGCAGTAGCAATTTAGTACTCAGCCACTCAAGTTACAATTTTTTTTTGATTGCAATTAATCTACAATTCATCACCACTCATTTGTTTGGTTCAGTTCAGGTCAACAACTGTCATCACTGCATAAAATGATCTAAAAGTATCCGTCTTGATTAAACAACTAAACTAATATCTTGAGTTTATAGGTTTTCCACAGCACAGCCCTGCACATATACTGGGATTCAATCGCTCTTCCAAAATAAATGAAAGATAAGTGAATCTTTGTTATCTGTCTGTAGCACCATCTTATCCATAGGCTCTAGTGGGGATGTTGGATTTGAGACAGGTTCAAATCACAATCTCCACATAAACTCCCCTAAATCACTTTGTCCCCCCTATGCACCTGACAGTTCCCGCCCAGTTCCCATGTTGGTCATTCCAGAGCAGCTCAAGCAACTGAAAGACCCCAGCCTTTTGGTAAATGCCAAGAGACTGTCAATCATGTTAACTGACTAGGTTATCCTATGATGTCTATACTGTAGGGTGTAGAGTGAGTAATAAAAATGAAGAGCTTGACTGTGAACTGGTAGATAAAAGATATTGTCCATAACCAGTACATAAGTCATAAATTGGTGAAGGCAGGATATAACTGGCAATAAATGCTTGGTGGAAGGGCACATGATTGATCAGTGGTGAATGGTGCTATAGAGTAATTCAACCAGAAATTACCTGCATTACCTACTTTGTTCCAACCCCCTTTCATTGACAGCCAATCACACACAGCTATCTTTGACTCTCAATCAATCATCTCTCAAGCCAGTAATTAGAAGTTGGAGATATAGCAGAAAAGATGTATTAGAAAATGGATAATATTGCAATTTTTAATATTGCAATATTGTTTTAGTGATAAGCAAAATTACAATATCAACAATCTTACTAAAAAGGTACTAAAAAAGGCAAAAAAAAAAAAAGTGCTCTATGGGAAATATGCTTTCTGGGCTGTAGAGGATTTTTTGGCTGCAGTACTAATGGACTGGCCGCTAAGGCAAGGCAAGTTTATTTGTATAGCTCAATTTGTACATAAAGTAATTCAAAGTGCTTTACAGAATAAGACAGACATTAAATCACAATACAACAAATCAAAACATAAATAATCATCATAAAATTAACATTAACAGGGAAAAGTGCAGAATAAAAACCTTTCAGTCATGCACAGCTAAACAGAAGTGTTTTGAGCCTGGATTTAAACATTGTCAAAGTAGAGGCCTGTCTCACATCTTCAGGAAGACTGTTCCAGGTTTTAGCTACATAAAAATGAAACGCTGATTCCCCATGTTTAGTCCTGACTCTGGGCACCAGCAGGAGGCCAGTCCCTAAAGTCGATTCCCCATTTTAGTCCTGACTCTGGGCACCAGCAGGAGGCCAGTCCCTAAAGTCCTCAGAGTGCGAGATGGTTCATATGGCACTAACATGTCAGAGATGTACTTTGGTGCTAGGCCATGGAGAGGACTTATGTGATCGTCCTTCCTAGCTCTAGTCAGGACCTGAGCAGCAGCATTCTGGATGTACTGCAGCTGTCTTAACACTCCTTTGGAGAGGCCAGTGAGCAGGCCGTTACAGTAGTCTAACCTATTCGAAACAAATGTATGGATGGAAATGGATAAGTCTCTCTAAGTCTGGTTTTGACAGTATACCTTTGATTTTTGCAATGTTTTTTAGATGGCAAAAAACTGCAGATGTTATTGATTTAATGTGGCTGTTAAAGTTCAAGTCTGAGTCTATTATTACCCCTAGATTTCTAGCCTGATTTGAAGGTTTTAGAGAGAGAGACTGGAGGTGACAGCTGACACTTTCTCTATGTTTCTGGGGGCTAAAGACTATGACTTCAGTCTTGTCCGAGATTAGCTGGAGAAAGCTGTTTTGCATCCACACATTGATCTTTTGGATGCAGTGGCAGAGTGAATCCACTGGTCCATGTTCACCTGCTGCCAGTGAGACATAGATCTGAGTGTCATCTGCATAGTTGTGGTAGGACACATTATTGCTGTGTATTAACTGGTCTAACGGCAGCATGTAGAGGTTGAACAACAGGGACCCAGGATTGACCCCTGGGGCACCCCACAGGTCAGGGACATATTATCTGAGAAACATTTTCCAATTTCATCAACGTAGTCCCTGTTTTCTAAATAGGACTTGAACCAGTTTAGTGTCGTACCAGAGATGCTCACCCAGTCCTCTAGTCTCTGTAAGAGGATCACATGATCGACAGTGTCAAAGGCAGCACTCAGATCTAACAGCATCAAGACTGAGACTTTGCCTGCATCAGTGTTCAGGCGGATGTCATTTGTCACCTTGATAAGAGCAGTCTCTGTGCTGTGGTGGGGTCTAAAACCTGACTGGAAAACATCAAAGGAGTTGTTCATTTGGAGGAAGTTAATAAGCTGTTGGTAAACAACTCAAGGACTTTGCCTAAAAACAGCAGATTTGATATGGCTTGGTAATTGTTCAGTACTGAGGCATCAAGACTGCTCTTCTTTATGGTGCGTTCACACCGGGGCGTCAAGAACGCGTTGGATGCCTCTAGTTGGGACGCCTTTGCATTTGAGGGCAGACGCCTCCGACACGCGTCATGGACACCCTGGACGCAAGTCATTTTGACGCGCGTCCAGGGCGTCCGTTTTCCCGGTCTTTTTTGTGAACGATGGCAGACCAGCTCCACTGAATAAATACATAAACTCATCGGCTACAAACAAGCGGCAACTGTAAATTAATTATGCTAGCACCGGCTAGCCTAAAGGCGGGCAAATATTTTACGGCTCCAAAATTGTGATAACTTACCAGACACACCTATCTCCTCACTGATCATCCTCCAGGCAAGGTCCTTCTTGTCCCGGTCTCATGATAAAGTAGTGGGCAAACCGCGACAAGACTGTCCTCCATTTTCTACCGGCGTTTATAGCTCCCCGGTCCGAATAATGATATCTCTACGTCACTGTAGCGTAGTCTGATTGGTTGACGCTGCGCGTCGAACACCAAAAAGTTCAGCTTTTTCAACTCTTGCGTCTGACGCTTGAGCGTCCGACGCCTGAACGCTCAAGACGCGCCGCATCAACGCCAGATTCACGCCGCTCTGATGCTGAAAATGCGCCGCAAAAACGCAGCGTCGCAAAAACGCAGCGTCGCCAAGACGCGCGTCCACCATAGACTTTGCATGTAAACTCGATGCCCCCGACGCCCCAGTGTGAACGCACCATTAGGAGAGGCTTGATAACTGCAGTTTTCAAAGCTCTTGGGAATGTTCCCGATTGAAGTGACATGTTAACTATGCAAGCAAGTGGTGATGGTAAACTGTTGAGCATTGACTTTAGAAATCGAGGCAGCATGTAGATGAACTCAGACTGGTGACGATCTCTTGGACAGTTTTGTCAGTTACAGGTGCAAAGTGAATCAGCTCCAAGTGTCTAGGTGGCTGCTGGGTTGTTATTTGCGTTGTGGAATTGATGGCATTTTTAATACCCTGAACCTTGTCATTAAAGAATACTGCAAACTCGTTGCACTTAGATGTGGAAATTAGTTCTAATGGCAACAGAGGGTTTGGTGCATTTGGTTTACGAACAAACAAAAGGAACATGAACAAGCACCGTAAACCAGAGAAAACTTGTTGGAACAAATGGATTATCCTGATATTGACAAAATATTGAGAGCTTGCCAATAAGGATGAGGTTGAGAGGCGATGGGTTGAGGTTGCAGGGTTTGTTAATCTGTTTACTGTTGCAAACAGGAGACGAGAGTTGTTACTGTAACTTCCAGTAATGTCAGAAAAATACCTCTCCCTTGTTCTACATAAAGAGTGGTTGTACCTGTACATCTTTTCTCTGTAAATCTCATAATGAACCTGGAGCTTTGACTTGCTCCATTCCCACTCGGCCCTCCAGCACTCAATTTTCTGTGCCCTGACCAAGTCATCATTCCTCCACGGCGCTTTCTACTTATCTTTAACCATTTTAACCTTCATCGGGGCAATGGTGCCCAGAACATTCAAAACACTCAAAGTCACAGAGTTCAACAAATCATCAATATTAGAACATGAGGCATTTTCAAAGTGTATCATTTCCATGAACAGTGCACCTGTGTTATCATTTATGTGTCTCCTTCGACCAACTGCAGGACCAGGGATAATTGGGATAATTGAACTCTGAGTGGATTTAAGTGGTCATTTTTTCATGTGATGATTATTTTCAGTAATGATACTTGTTCAAATGAATCAAGTAATCAAAGTGAGTTTCCGTATCAATTAGTATCTACGTGATTTTTTTTTTTTTTTTTTTTTTTTTCTATAACCACAGAGTAGACCTCTCTAAACAAATCGTGAGCAGTGGTTGTCTGTTGGCGGTGCTACAAAGCTAGGTGTTTACTGTGTCTAGACTGGGGGCCTGGCAGCTATTGGCATCTCTGCACAACTGTAACCACAGATAGTTCCCCACTGTCATTTAGCCCATAAATCAGTCCCATTTGCATAAGCAGTATGCACAGGTCTGCAGCTCACAGCCAATTCACAGCCTCATCTGAACACAGAGCTTTAAATCACAAAGAGCATACCAGCGGGATCCTCTTAATGTGTGCAATGTTTCCTTATAGACTACAAATTATATAAATCAGCAAATTGGCATGGAAATTATACTCATATCTTTTGTTTTTGGTTGGCACATTTTGAACCTGCTGATGAGATGATTTAATATTCATTGTTAGGTCATCTGTTCAATGTTGTATTGTTTTGGTTTATCGATAAAGTTCGTACAAGCCACTTCCTGTTTTGTTAGTTCTGGAGAAATAGGGAAGCCACATGGCCTTCAGCAAGAAAATGTAGTCACATCCACTGTTAAGGAGTGATGAATCAATCTCCTAAGTTACTTTAATTCATAATATAGAAGCTTGTGCTTGTAAATCAATGTTCATTACTTGCAAATGTTAAATAATTTTGGTTAAAAAGTGTGATGATTGCAACATAAAAATTATGTAAAAATAGTCACTGCTAATGGAAGCTGCATAGAAATAATGCTTTGTCATGGTTAATAATCAATCAGCAATTCATGTAAACTGAATATTCTTTACTTTTCTGTGTTTTTGGCAACCGTTTTCACTCCATGTCATGGTGAAGGAGTCAACATTAAAGCTACAAAATATTACATCTTTATTGTGAATGGAGTTTAGCATGGTGTTTAGTCTGTGGTTGTTGCACCTTGATGAGAGCACTTGAGTTTTAATTTAGTTCATTATAAACCACCATACTGATCTAAATCTTGGCTTGATAATAGGAACTGATCCATTGGCTTCCTGTTCAAAACTGCAAAACTGCAGATAGGCCTCACCTCTTCATAGTGGCATTTTACTGTAAAAAGATGTACAGTTTCATTTTCGTGCTTTTATTGTTGGAAACTGCTACATGACAAACAACGTGGTAAGTTACTGATGTGGGAACACTGTAATAAAATGATCAAAATTTTAAAATGAAGAATTTCGTAACATGAGATTGTGAGTTTTTGTTGTGTAAACTATTCTGATACTGGCAAAATACTGCAGCTTGATAGTAAGGATGGGGGTTCAGGGGTGATGGCAGGGAAGTCACTAGATCCTTTTTTACTCAGGCACGTGCCCCAGTATAAATAGATTGTGCCCCAGTATAGAACAACCCAGCCCGTGCACTGCGCAGGATAAGTGCGTATAACAATATGAGGAGCGCCCTGCTCCAGTGCACAGCTCCTGATACAGGCTCTACTGCACAGAGGTACAGATTATAGGTTACAGTTCTGTTATAGTGATGCGCTGGTCGGCTATAACCGCCATATTTTTTGAAAATCCGCCTCATATTCACGTTGTTACATGTATAAACAATTAAGATAGAAAAGCCTGCGTATTAGTGATGACCCTCCACTTTAACTTAACATGGCGTAAGAGTCCGCACAATAAGGCTCACTTAAAGCATGTTCTGGAGCTCTGATTAACAAACGAGGGCACAGGACTTGACACAAATTGTTCTTTTGTGTAGGTATGATGTGAATATTGAAATTGCACACTCACAGGATATAGTGCAGCTATTAGGAGAGTTTGGGACAGTTGCATAAGGAATCAATAATGTACTAAATAGTAGTAAAGAGTGTAAACAGTAAAACAAAGCGTGATTTTAGCACATTACGCAGACAAAACCGCACCTGCACAAGGCTCCTGCAGGTATGACGGCAGCTGCAGCGGCGCACAAAACATGAGTTTAATGTGTGTTGGTTTAGGGATGGGTCCCAACATTTGAACCTATTTCTTCGGGCTGTCTGGTTGGATTTTAACTTGGGTCGGGCGCAGCGAGTCAGAAAAAAAGCTGACCCCCGCAACACCACTATGTATGGATTCAACGGCGCACAGTACCGCAACAAACACGTGACACGTTTCTCACTATACTGCACATAGATCAACATAAAACGTGAGACCAGGTGTCCTACAGGATATGTATTAGTCTTTAGTGTTGTCGTGTTTGAACTCAGCTCACAGACAGGGGGTGCTCAGTGTGCTGGAGAGCAGGGGTGGAGCACATACAGGCAGCTGGGGGCTGCTGGCTCCACCAGGAACCACTGACACAGGAGTTGGACACAAATGAACTGTAGCATGTGTAAAACACACGTTAGTACAAATATAAGCAACTTTTATTAAACCTAATAACAGGCACAAATCAAAGGGGCCTGTGCCCCAGTATAGCTGTGGCTGGGGTGATTCAGTTCTTTGGAAATATGGTTGCTTACAAGGAAAAAGGGGGACTGAGGGGAGTTCTGCAGAATATCTGTTCTGCGACAATATCTGAGCTATAAAAGGTTGAATGAATAACTTGACTCATCATGACTCATCATAGATACAAACTAATCACCAAAGCGTCATTCTGCTGTTTATTTATTGCAGTTTCTGTTTTTAACCATATTGTACAAGTAAAGTAGATTTTGGGGGGTAATCATGCTTAACCCCCAAAATTACTCTGTGTACGAATTGTGCTGTACAAATACACTTGCCTTGCTTTCTTTTTACAAATATTTTTTTTGGTTTTATACCATTTGTAAAAAGAATGTGATACATTTTGAAACATTTCCATTGACATGTTTTGGCTTAAAATGAAGGATTTCGTAACATGAGATTATGAGTGCTGTGTGTCCAGTTGAATAAGATGCAAAATGCTTTCTTTAAATCCTTTGAAATAAGTGCCTTGACTATATATTTTAGAAAAAGTTTCCTGCCATTAAATTCAAAATAGAACGATAACTCACAATCTTGTAATTATCTTAAAATTATGTAAAGTTTATTTGATTCTACTCTGAATTTTCCCCAAGCTTTTTATTTGTGTGTTCCGTTTGATGGATAATTTGACCATTACTCCATTGCTTTAATCTGGTAGCTAGCAATTTTGAAGTGATTTTGATCTTTCAACAAATTTTGTATGTTTATCTGAAATAAGAACAGAGCTTATTGAAATTTAAAACATTATTATTCAGCCCTAAGACCAGGCGATCGGAGAGACAGCCTGTACCCTCTTGAGTTTCTAACCAAAAGCCAGTGTTCTTCAGCATGGTTCACAGGGCATGGAAAACAGCGCCACACATTTCATTTGTTATTAATGCCAGCAGGGAGTTTGTGCTGACACAGACCAGATATAATCACCGAATCCAACTTAAAAGTGCTCCTACACCACAGGAATTTGTTTATGCAAGATAATCTCAACCATTGACAGCATGTTTTCATAGTATTCTACACTGAAAGCATTGAAAAAACCTTATGATATGACAATTGCAAATTCCAATACCCAAAGTAAAACGTAAAAAAAAAAAAATATTGTTTTTTAAAGTGTAAGTTGCATCTACTCTGAATAGTTATTTTTGTTTTCTCTTTATTGGGCAGTTTTGTGTGTGTGTGTGTGTGTGTGTGTGTGTGTGTGTGTGTGTGTGTGTGTGTGTGTGTGTGTGTGTGTGTGTGTGTGTGTGTGTGTGTAAACTATTCTATTGGCAAAATACTGGAGCTTGATAGTAAGAATGGACTCGAGTTCAGGGGTGATAGTAAAGTGGGGTGGACCAGTTCTTTGGAAATATGGCTGCTTACAAGGAAAAACGAAAAAAGGGGACTGAGGACATTTCTGCTGAATCTCTATAGGTCCAGATTGATGACTAATGAGCTTCTTTGCTTCACATGCGTCACTAAAATAAACAAATATGATACAATGATTATGTTTGGTTCTGGCTCAAGACGCAATAGAGGGCATGGGGACCATAAATAATACAGAGATATACTATTCTGTATTTGCTAGGCAATGTATGGTTAATACTGCATATTTACATAATAAATCTAAAAGTACATAATCCTCAATAGCATGGCAAACAAAATCTTTTTTATCAGTACTTGTAATAGCAAGTGCATTTGGTTTACGAACAAACAAAAGGAACATGAACAAGCACCGTAAACCAGAGAAAACTTGTTGGAACAAATGGATTATCCTGATATTGACAAAATATTGAGAGCTTGCCAATAAGGATGAGGTTGAGAGGCGATGGGTTGAGGTTGCAGGAAAGTGGGGTGGTTCAACTTTGCTCTTTCCAGTTTGTCAGTTCGTTGGGCAAGACACTTTACACTTCACTTCATATGAATTTGTTATAAAAACTAAGAACACTTGACAAGTTTCTATTTTTTTTTCTTCCATTCAATTCTATAATTCTATAATATTCTATAGAAGGTATTTTTGACAGCTAATGCTAACTATAGACTAGGGTTGTCAAAAGTATCAAAAACCAGATACTAATTCATACTAAAACTTGAAACTAGACACTCATTTGAGCAAGTATCAATAATTTTTAAAAAGTCACATTCACAGGACAGAAATGAACCTTTCCTGAATCGCTTTTTAGAATGATCTTGAGCTATATCAGAATAAGTATAAGACACATAGACATGGACCACTATGGAACCTACCTGGAGCACTGAGGGATTACACAGATATAAGGCCACATGGGAAAGTAAAAGAGTATTATGATTTAATGTTGAAAATCACATTCTATTGCCTAAATAAAGAGTGGTTTTATTATCATTGTATCATTATTATCATGACAACGCAACAGAAATACAGTCAACGTGCTGTGCTGCCACGTATCCAGGCTCAAGCTCAAGTTGCTTAGGCAAATAGAATCGTCACTGCATGTAAAAGGAAGTAATGTGATTGTATTGTATTTAGAGAAGAGCCATATACGGGACAGTTTCCTCCCAGCTGTGTGACAAACATTATGACCGTTGTTGCTATGAAGAACTGCACTGGTTACATCTACAATATCTTAAACCAAGTACTGAACCAAACTATCTTTGGAGAGGGGATGTTAGTGTTATGAGCTTTAAAGTTTGGGGTGGTCTGCATAAACACTGATAATGTTAAAGTCACACAGACAAGAGACACAAACACAGCTAAATACTTTAAATATAAAATACACCAGCATCAATGATCGTAAAATAAGACATTGAATAAGACATTGAAAAAAAAAAAAAAAGTCATTTTTGGCACACACATTTGCAGACCCTTGACTTAAATGGATTAATACCTGCAGTGTATTCTATTACTAGGAGACTAGGGTGCCCATTGAATTATCACAAAATTATAAAGTAAAAAAAAAATAAAGTAATCATCCTGTCTGTGTAATCCCTCAGTCCAGGTATGATCCATAATCAAAGAAAAATTCAATTCTATCAACTAGACAAACATTTTAGAGTGAAGACCTTTCGTTGCGCATCCAAGCGGCTTCTTCAGTTCTGGTCAGATTACTGGTGGACACTGCCTTATATTTGTCTGAAGGGAGGAGTCAACTACACTGAAACTAACACAACTGTTTGTATACAGTTTCTGTTTGTTGGCTAGGAAACACACTTTCACTTCAACGTCTGAAAAAAGCTGTTCTAAAGCTGTGCACGCGGTTAGACGGATTTAAATTTCTACTTCCTCCTTCTAATTATATAGGTAATATAAGAAACTTTGATTCTCAGATTGTATCAGATGTAATTATTCAAATACAAAAATATTTGTTTAAAATAGTTTCAATGGGAAATACTTTTATACTATACTAATACTATCTGTAAACATAAAAACACATACTTTAGCAAGTCAAGTTTATTCCAGAAACTGCTCGCCAACAGAAGACACACATGGCTACGCATAAAACAGCACTGTCCAAACAAACCATGTCCAAACCTGGCCTGGGACAAATGGGACAGTGTTAATCCTATACAAAAGATGTTAATCCTTACATACTCTACAACCAAGCTAAGAAAACAGTAGGTTAACTCTACTGTATGTGAGAGGACACAGAGAAAGCACTAAAGTAGCTAGCCAAACAAGCTTATTCTGCATTAGCGCTCAGTCATAATGTGCACACAAAGAAAGACACGTGTACGGACACAGTTAGACAGCAGATATGACATACATAGAGGTCATTCCATATTACTTAGCAACAGTACTGTAAACAGGGGCCAAACGTGTCTAAATTACACAAGTTATTATTAGACTAATACAAATAACAGCACCATTACTTTGTTAAATGAAGGTTCAAACTGACAGAAAAATGCCTCCCTTGCGTATAAATTGTCCCTGCATTTTATATGGACTTTTCAGTGTTGATGACATAGGTAGAGCTATTTAGTTTTAGAACTCACTGCTACTTCTTGTATTTTTGTACTTTTTTTTGTTTTCAATTTTTTTCCACAAACTACTATCATCATCATCATCATCATCTTTATTTTTCCCAGACATTTCTGTCTTAAGTCAAGAAAGCAAATCAAAGTACACAAAGTCTAAAAAAGGAATAGGCAGAAGCCTGAGCTTATGACACCTTATGACACCTTCAAGCATTCTTTTACTTTTGATATAATTGCTAGATTTACATAATTTCGTCTTTATATTTTTGTATGTGACTTTTCCAACTTTATTGAATAATTGAAGCAGTAGAAGAAATCACCAATGCACTGGACCAAAAGAAGCATGCTGTAGGCATCTTTATTGATCTGAAAAAAGCTTTCGACATAATTAACCATTCAATCCTGCTAAATAAACTTGAAAGTTAAGTAATCTCTTAACCAGTCCCCAGCTACTCCTCTGATTCCATAAGAGGACAAGTCCAGTATGTCAAAATGGGAGAATAGTCATCTGAATGCCTTGGCATTGCTTGTGGTGTTCCCCAGGGGTTAGTGTTGGAGCCCATGCTTTTCAATCTCTATATAAA
>JACM01047570.1:0-13125 GCA_000787095.1 Periophthalmodon schlosseri
GGGCATTGAAGATGAAACGTGGCTGGTGGCTGGTCTTTCAGCATGACAATGATCCCAAACACACCACCCGGGGAACGAAGGAGTGGCTTTTTTACGTGGCTGAGTCTTTCAGCATGACAATGATCCCAAGCACACCGCCCGGGCAATGAAGGAGTCGCTTCATAAGAAGCATTTCAAGGTCCTGGAGTGGCCTAGCCAGTCTCCAGATCTCAACCCAGCGACAGCCCCAAAACATCACTGCTCTAAAGCAGATCTGCAGGAGGAATGGGCCAAACTACCAGCAACAGTGTGTGAAAACCTTGTGGAGACTTACAGAAAAAGTTTGACCTCTGTCATTGCCAACAAAGGGTATATAACAAAGTATTGAGACAAACTTTTGTTATTGACCAAATACTTATTTTCCACCATAATTTACAAATACATTTTTTGTAAATCAAACAATGTGATTTTCTGGATTTTTTTCTCATTCTGTCTCTCATAGTTGAAGTGCACCTATGATGAAAATTACAGGCCTCTCTCCTCTTTTTAAGTGGGAGAACTTGCACAATTGGTGGCTGACTAAATACGTTTTTGCCCTACTGTATATAATTTATTTATTCAGTCAGCTGTGCACTGTCTGCATCTAATTTCTGAAGCGTTTTCTTGTCCAATAATCAGAAAATACACTTAGGGGCAGCAGTCACAGGGGGTGGTTGAGTGAAATATCTTGGTCAGGGACACAACAGTATGCATTATATAGAGCCACCAACCAATATCTGTCCCACCAACTTACCTAAAAACTAAATGGTGAATACTACTATGCAGTTTGTTTCTTGGTTGTCTTGCTCATGCATTCATTGGTTTTGCTCCTTAGAAATTCGACCTGGCTGATTCCCTGTATTGATCCGTTAGGACTGGTGGACGGGCATCTCGCGAATGCCTCAATTTGAGTGTGCATTCATAATAGCCATCTGTGGACCAATCACGTTTTATTATAGTACGAAAGAGGGTCAAGCTAAAGTAACAAGCTCAGTAGGGTGTTTTTAAATATAATCTGAATCAGGTTAAGGGAAGAATTATGCTGACTTAAGAGCACTTGATGCAAATAAGTAGTATTATCAATGAAAGGAGCAAGTAGGTATTTAAATCTATTAGGGCTGAAACGATTAATCAAGTAATTTGATTACTAAAAAGCTTTCATTATTATTTTATTGCCTCGATGATTTGTTTAGTTATAATAATTTGTTAAAATCATGTGAAACTGAAGAAACACTGCGGCACTTGTTTCCGCACAGAGCATGTTTTCACGGAGCCCGCACAGCACCGACTTCATAACAGTGGAGAGAGCGGTGTGTTTTAGATCTATGTAACTCGCTCTCACAAACACTCATTTAACAAGAAGTTGGGTACCTCAGTGCTACAATGCCGCCACTGTCAGTGATCAATTAGTTACGATTTTTCCAATTTGTAACTGCAGCCCGACAGAAACCTGCTGTAACTTCTAACCATGGTGCTATGCTGTTTGCGCTCATTCTCACATGAGCCGAGCAATTTTTGAATCGATAGATCTACAGCCAATCCTCTGTCAGTAAAAGCATGTGGCTTGGAGCAGAGTTCAGAGATTTTAATATTTTTTATGTATTCATTTGTTGTTGTTGGCACAGATTAACAGCCTGTATTATTTATGTTCATGAAATCAATACTACAAGCCTTTTTGGTTTGTTTTTTTTGAAAAGACCAAATAAAATTGAATCCAAAATCAAGATCAATCTCTCAATATGAGAAAAAAAAAATCTATCATCAATCATTCACTTTTTTTCCATATCGCACAGTTCGACTCACGTATGTTTAAGTAATCTAGTATAAGTTGTTCTTCTTCAGAACTGATATAAATAAACTCTATGTAAGCAACTGAAACCAGGTAGTGCTCTTACATGTTTTTAATTTTCATACTAGAGTTGTCAAATGTATTGAAAATCTGACACTAATCGATACTAAAACTAGTAGCGAAATTAGACACTCAGTTGAGCAGGTGTCGATACTAAAGTCACTTTCGCAAGACAGAAATGAACATTTCCTGAATAGCTTTAGAATGATCTTGAGCTGTATCAGAACAAATATAAGACACATAGACTAGTACATGCCCATGGACCACTATGGAACCTACCTGGACGACTGAGAGGTTACATAGGTATGACACCACATGGCAACATAAAAGTACTATCAGTACTGAGTATCAAGTCTATTCCTTAATATTCAAATCGAAACGTATCATGACGACACTAGTTCATACATCTTCACCAGACTAATTTCAGTACTAAAACTGCCTTCACATCTATCTGCTAGCGTCACGTTGACAACAAACCAATGCACGCACATAAATGTTTCAAGATAACACATTTTCCAAGTTAGGTTGCAAGACTTTGAGAAAGAATCCATATATTTTAAAGTATTTCGGGAAAACCAGAACAAATGCTAATAATAAAATCCCCTTGGTTTTTCAAGTCAAGCACTATTTTAAAGCTCATTTATTTGGACATGAAACCTAAGAACAACACATAAGTTCAAAATTAGCAACCCGCTGACTTCATATTTAATGCAATAATATCAGTATTCCTCATGAGAAACAGTCACAAGCGCATACGGCTAAAAATACAACTGTTCATCTTTTGTCCTTATACTAATATTTGTTGTTCTTACTTAATATTTTGTTTTCAACTAACGTCATGGGAATTCTGGTTTACCCCCATTCCCAAAGGCCATCATTTATCAAAGCTGAAAGATAAGAAAAAAATAACTTCCATTTAAGTGTAGGCAGCCGCAATTAAGATGCGGAATTTATTTGAGATTTTAATATCAAAATTAAGTTCAGATTGTTAACATTTGAGAGAAAACTGAAAGGTTAAATGTTAAACTAATACAAAAATGACAAGAGTTTCAGAACATGTTTTTTAAAGCCTACAAGAAAGTTAGAACCAGGGAGATTGTGTTATTTGTCACGATACTAAAATTTCGAACTTGATTTTGATACTAAGAAATAGACTCGATACTCAATACTGATTCCAATACCACAATCATAATAAAAAACACTCTTTGTTTAGACTATAGAACGTAATTTTGAACATCGTAGTATTTTCTTTTATATTACACTGCAGTCTTATATCTGTGTAATTCCTCAGTCGTCCAGGTAGGTTCCATAGTGGTCCATGGGCGTGTACTTCTTAAACTTGATCTGATACAGCTCAAGATCGTTCTAAAGCTATAAACGAAAAATTTAATTTCTGTCCTGTGAATGTGACTTTTTTAGTATCGATACCTGCTCAAATGAGTATCTAGTTTCAATACTACTATGCTTTTGACAACCCTAATAACTATAAAGGTGAACTGTGTAACTTTTTGGCTGGAAGTTCTGCCACCTGCTTGCCTCCATGGAGATCACAGCAAGAATAGATGCTGCTCAAGGTTTTGCTTTTGTTTAATGCCATACTGTGGAACATTCCAGGCAAAGCTAGAACATCTCCATGGAAACAAGCAGGTAGCAGTCCTCCCACCAGAAACAGAAAGTTACATAGTTACCTTTTAAAGAGCCCATATTATTCTTTTATTTGATCTATGTTATAATGTTTCTTCATCAAAAACATACCTGGAGTTGTGTTTTGTTTCATTCACACATGTTTAACACACAAATCTTGCATGTTTAGGAGTTCTTCTCTCAAACAGAAAACGCTCTGTTCCACTTTGTGATGTCATGTGGTAATACAGGAAGTGCTCCACTGTGTTTTTAAATCCATACATTTTCACTAGAATCATTTGGATCATTTCAACCCTGGAATTTCCAATCTCTACTAAAAAAAAGGTAAAATGTAGCTGTTAACTTGAAAACTACCGCTTCATGACATCACAAGGTGGAACACAGGCATTTTGACCTCTGGAGATGTAGACAGACTAATAAACCAAGATTACTCAAACGTGTGAATGAAGCAAGACACAACTCCAGTTACGTTTTTGATGAGGTAACAACATTATAATATGGCTTAAAGCTCACAAGAGTCAGTGCTGTATAATATAGGACCTTTAACATCACTAATTTGTGATTTGATAATTGATTTGAGAATCTGAACCATTTGTTTTGATTGTGAGTAACCTATCACATAGCAAACAGCATATTGGTCATGGTTGGTCAAATACATAAAATACTGCGAAAAAGAGGAAGCAAGCATCAGACAGAACGGAGAAATATGCCAGGAAGAGGAAGTATGTATCAACAGTCAAGAGAACGGAAAAACCCAGTTGGCCCTAGACACATGAGCAACCTGAGGATACCCAGAGTTGGCCATGTGCGATTTTAAAGGAGTAATGTTTGAAGACAGGGCTGCACAATTTGGGAAAAATATCAAATTACGATTTTTCTGATAAATTGCAAATGTAATCGTAATGCTTATGGTTTGGTAATAGGTTTCTGTTCAAAGTTCATGTTTTAAAACATGGCGCAAAGAACTGACAAAAAGACTGAAATATGAACTGACAAAACTAATACAAGAACTCAATTTCAGAACATGTTTGTACAGGTCTAAACTACAGGGTTAGCCGTTCCGTTTTTTTATGCAGAATAAGAATAATGTTGTTGTTGTTGTTTGTGGCAGAAAGTATGGTAATTGCAGCCATTGCGATTTGCTAATTGCATCCATTCATATTGCAATTTCGATTCGATTACAATTAAACTTGCAGATTCTAGTTGAAGGTATTGCAGTCAGACATAAGTTCAAAACTCTATGGAGTATGAAAATGAAGCTTTGTTAAATAAGGCTAAAAACAATAACTGAGGTATTAATGAGACAGCATTTGTAGGGATCCTTCACAAGCACTGTTCAGCAGCATCACAGCCTGAGGATAGATGCTGTCAGTGCTGACGGCACAGTTGTAGAAGTTCACCATCAGTCTGGGGATGTTGGCGCTCCTCAGTTTGCTCAGGTATTAGAGGCGTTGTTGGGCCTTTCCCAGAGCTGAAGCAGTGTGAATGCCCTCAGTCAAGGTCACCCTCAGGAATTTAAAGATGGGCACCCTCTCTACCACCACTGTGCCGATACGTTGCTGGTTGTTTTGTCCATTTTTGCGTAAGTCCACAATCTCCTTGGTCTTCTTAATGTTTAGGATGAAGTTGTTAAGAGCCCTCTGTGTAGTCATTTAGTGAGCCCAAGGGTTTTCTCCATTGCATCCACCTTACAGATGAGCGTCCCTTCCGTATGCCATATTGCAGAATGCCTCTAGCTCCATACCAAATGCTACAGTAGGTCCTATCAGATATGGAAGAAAGTAGAATCATTCGGAAGTCTGTCAGTGAATATGCAACCCCTCTAGTTATGGTCTGGACGAAAGACAGTTTGAGAATCTGCACAGACCTCAGATGGCTGCATGCACGGACAGTAAAGGACGCACACCCGCTCCCTTACCAAGCAGATTGCCTTGAAGCTCTTGGTGGCAATGCATTTTTCAGCAGCATTGACCTAACATCTGGATTTTATAACATCCCCATGTGGGAAGAGGACAAGCACTATACAGCCTTCACAACACCTGTTGGGCTCTACAAATACAACAGAATGCCCCAAGGGCTTTGTAGTAGCCACACCTCCTTCATGCACATGATGCCGAGTATCTTTGGTGACCTCAACTTTACCAGTCTGCTTTGTTATCTGGACGACCTGCCAGTCTTTGCCCCTACTGAGGAGGAAGCCTCGAGAAACTGCATGTAGTTTTTCAGAAGTTGAGAGAGAACAACCTCAAGTTGAACTCAAAGAAATGCCATCGGTTGCAAACATCAGTCAAGTTTTTGGGATAAAAATTGACTGGAAAGGAGTGTCCCTGGACCCATCCAAAGTTTCCATTATCTGCCAGTTACCCAAAGACTTCCTTATGGAGAAAGATCGCTGCACTCCTTCTGTGAAAAAGATTAAGTCCTTCCTTGGCTTCCTTGAGCTTTATTCCCTGTTGCTCAGCAATCACTAAACCACTCTTCACTCAACAACAAAAAGAAGTGGAAAGAGTCCACAGGAAAAGGAAGAGGCTGACACATTCAGAAAACTGACTCAGACAGATTTGACTCCAGCTTGTGAGGAAACCTTTGAGATGTTAAAGAGTGAGCTCCTGAACTGTGCTGTTATGGCCCATTCTGACTTCACCAGGCCATTTGTATTGTCAATTGATGTCCTTAGATGGCCTCAGAGCAGTTCTATCTCAGGTTCCTGTTGGTGAAAATAAGGCCCGTGTGGCATTTGCAAGTAAAACCCTGAGCAAGTCCAAACTGAGATACCCAGCTCACCGGCTTGAGTTCATAGCCTTAAAGTGGAGCATCACGGATAAGCTCAGTCAATGGCTTAAGAGACACAAGTTTACAGTCTGGACAGACAATAACCCCCTGAGCCATTCGTTGATCACACCCGAGCTGGATGCTTATGAGCAGAGATGGGTTGCCAAACTCTCAGCCTACCTCAGGTACACCCGTGGTCCGAAAAATGTTGTTGCCGATGCCCTGAGCCATGAACCCTTTGCATCACCTATCAGTGACAGACTCCTGCTCAAACCATACAGCAAGTTGGTGCAAGAAGCCAGTGGAGAAGAAATTGACAAAGTGCAAGATGCTTTCCAGCTCGGCCTTCAGCAGACTGTCCAGTACATACATTCCTCCAGTCTGGCCCCAAGTAGTGTCAGTTCTCTAGTGGTCAAAGCAGTCCTTCAACACCATGACAACTGGCAAAGTGGCACTGAAACTTGAGCTGTACATTTCATCCAGCATGTGCAGTCACTGGAGTCCGCAGACCCCGAACCCCTGCCTGTACTGGCCTTGAGTGAACTCCGAGACAACATCAGAGTCAAGATGCCAATGTCTCCAAGCTGCTTTTCCAAGTCATTCGCAAAATTAGACCATCAAGACACGAACATGCCATCTTTAACCCTGGCCAGTTCACCCTGCTGAAGTCTTGGGACAGACTGAAAGTCCAAGATGGGATACTGTACAAAGAGTACAAAGATCCAGACACCAAGGTTAAAAAGTTTCAGTTTGTTTTGCCAGCCAGTCTTAAAAACAAAGCTTTGGAAGTTGTCCATGATTTGGCAGGCCATCAAGGCCAAGCAGGAACCCTCCACCTCGCCCGCCATCATTTTGTCTGGTGTTGACAAGTCCCATAACACAGCTTACCATCCTATAGGCAAAGGAGGCACTGAGAGATTCAAACGGACCCTGGGCAACATGATCAGAGCTCCACCTTTAAGATGCAAGCAAGAGGGAAATGTGATTCTTTGTCAGTTCATATTTCAGTCTATTTTTAATTCTTCTGGATGCGTTAAAAATGTGAACTTTGAACAGAATCCTATTATTAAAACATAATTCTTAAATCTAATTGCAACAATCTTTGTCAGAAAAATCACAATGAGATATATTTCCCATATCATTCAGCCCTAGTCCCGAAGGAGAAGGAGACACTTTATGACATCAACAGGTAAAACAGAGCATTTTGAGCTCTTGAGAAAGAAAAACTTGATGCATGCATAAAACCAAATATAGGAACGTTGTAATTTTTTTTTCAGATTTTTCCGACACTGAGATTGGGGTAGCTTGGAAAAAAATAGAAATGCTACATCTTGGCTGCCCATACTTTACTAAGACATTTCTGTCTGGAACTGTATCCTGTGATTTTCGATGAGCATGACTGACAGGCGGATTAACCAATCAGAAAAACACATTCTGCGGTTGACGGTCGTGTTTAGCTGCCCTTGCGGCTGGCAGATTGAGAGGTTTTTAAACTTTTAACTTCTAAATTTTTATGTTACATTTTTTTACTTAAAATTTGGGAATTTTGACCAATTAAGAAGTACAGGTTGTGCAGTTCAGAGGACAGAAATTAAGGACTTGGATTGTGTGATTTGAGCAGTTTGTTTTTCCTTGTATCCATGGGGACCCTGCTAGGATATAGCTAGGCTAGCCAGCTAGCTCTGAAATGCTACAGACTTTTTACAACAATGCAAGAGGCTTTCTACACCAAATATGGCATAAGACACTCCAGAGGAACGAGGGAATGGCCTGTCTGATCACCGACCAAAACAACAGAGCGGAGTGAGACTTAGAAGACGCTTTCCTGTTGTGTGTCCAGACTACACCTGGCTCCCCCTGGGCACTGCTGTGAGGCTGCAGGACACAGAAAATACAGAGGAGGGACACTTTTGTCCTGAGGACTGTTACTCTTCTCAAGGTGCCCTGACAATGGATCTGATGCCCCTACCTCTTGAGCTGCACAGAGACTTTTGTTTGAGCTTTTTTTGGTATTATTGTATTTTACTGCTCTATGCGCTTAAATTGCCCCTCGGGGACAAATAAAGTGATTTTAATTGATTCATTGCTTGATTGGTCCGATCATAGCAAAACAAACATGACAGCTTATGGGTAAAAAAGAAAGAAAAAAAAATAGCATAGAACTGACAAACAACACAGATTTCTGCAGAATCATTAAACAAACACAACTAAACTAAATCTGAGGTAAAAAAAAATAAATAAATAAATAAAAAGTAATATATTTCTTGAATAAATGACAATCTTATGGTAATACGTTAATAAGTGCTTGATTTTAATAGTGGTGTTAAAATAAGATTTACCAATAGAACAAGTATTTTTTTCTTAAATCAAATACAGTAACAGTATTTTTGCTCATTTCAAGTGAGAAAAATGTCTGTCTGTTTCTTATATAAAAAAGGCGGTGTTAACTGCTAACACATTGCATATTTAGATCACCATGTTACTTTTTTATTGTTCTGAAAATGCTATATCGGGAGAGACTGCTAAAACATACACGGATGACATCTAACACCTTGAGGCATGTTTTTAATGAGGGAAGAATGTCATAACAGGGTAGAAAGTTCAAAAAACTGATTTTGCGTAATAACCCCTTTTTAAGTAGAACAAGACATTTTATGCTTGTTCTATTGGCAAATCTTATTTTAAGACAAAGCCAAGACAACTGCTACTTGATTCAAGCACTTATTAACTTATCCTATTTAAGATTGTATTTTTTCCCACATTATATTGTCCCACCAATGACAGACCTCTGATTCCTTGCCTAATTCAAAATCCTAATGCCTTCATACAGAAAGTAGGAGGGACTGACTCATGAGGCAAAGACATCTGGAAATAGAGCTGGAATATGAAAAAAGAATTGGCTAGTATCAATATTAGAGCTGATAAATTGTTAATTCCTGTACTGCCTTTTGAGAGTTACTCTTGTAACTTGAAACTGCCACAGGAAATGGGCATAAATACAAGTATATACTGTGTGAGTATAAATAGGGGTAGATGATATCTAAGAGTGGATGGTACAGTATAAAGTTAAGTTAAAATGTTTATGTTTTACCTGTGTAATAAATACGAAAATAAACGTAATTTAGGATTTTATGGGTGAGTGGTGGCACAGTGGTTTGTGGTTTGATTCCTGGATCTGTTTGCATATTCTCCCAGTGCCCTAGTGGGTTTATACAAAGGACCAAGAAAATTCTCAGTCTAAGTACTGCTGACCAATACAGTGCTAAATGGGAGTAGCATAGCATATTACCTCTATAAATAACAGCTTTGGCAAGTTTATATTAAATAGCATCATTTGACATTTTATACACATTTCAAACATAGAACTACCTAATTAAGCTAGTTTATTTCTGCTTTCCAGAGCCTGTTACTCAAATACAGTGTACACTAAATAGGAAAGTCCTGTACCGATGGGGCGGAATGCAACCCTTGCTTCCGTCAGTCTACCTCAGGGCAGCTGTGGCTATCATACTGACTTACCACCATAGAGTGTGGTGTGAATAAATAATGCAATGTACAGCGATTTAGGTGTCACAAAAGGCGCTATATAAATCCAATGTATAGATGATATTGTTATTAAAAAGTGCAGTGTCTTTTGGTGGAGGGTCAGTAAACAGTCCGCCCTAATGGGGTGCGCCAAAAATCGGCTTTAAAATGTTTGAAACATGAATAACTGGAGGTGCACACTTTGCGTTTCAAACGTAATTAGAGTCACAACTCCACACTATGAGCCTGGAGCAGCTGTGACTGCCTTCAACTAGTAGTGACTGGTTCAGAAACCGGAATGTGAACATCCAGATTTGTTACTAAATACACAAGTAAATACACAAAGTAAATTCCGCACTGACTTTGTTTGAGGCACGTGCACTTGCTTCCATGGTTCTCATCTATCAATATTTCTGATTGGATAATTCATAGCAGTTTTATGGTTCTCATCCAACACAATATCTTTTAAAATGTCATTCAGTCTGTTTTTTCACAAACTAGCTTTTATATCACAGAAAGAAATAGATATAAGGTACAGGCCCTTTAACTAGAGATGGGTACCAAAACCGGGTTTTGCATGAAACTTTTCTCCTCACATAAGATATGTACTCTACATGTCGGCCGTGCTTTGCTTGCTCGGCGAGCGTTGTATTGCATCATTTCCGTGCTAACACATACACATAAGTGCTCCTACACTACGTACCGGGTAAACAGAGCAGAGCACACGCACTGTACCTATCTTGAGAAATGAGGAAAGTTTCACGGCGACCGAGAGGAGCGATGATGCACGGACCGGGTAATCTGAAACATCTCACTAAACTTTTCGAAACACTGACTGTAAGCTTCTCCGTGCACCACATGAATAAGCACCAAGAGGAGCACATCACATTTATTTACCCTATGTGAAATAAAGCTGGCAACAGCAATGTATTAAATTGCTATATCAATTAGTTAGTAGTTCAAAAATAGACTTATTTTAATGTGAAAATAAATAGTGTTTCAGATTAGAGATATTTATTTCAAAATTAGTTATTTTTGCTGTAAAAGTACTGATAAGAGATAAGCAGTATTGATATGAGGAGTAGTATCGACAAATCCTTAACGATACCCACCTCTACCTTTACCAGGTCAAAAAAAAATTTTTAAAAATCACTAACTAACCAACTACTTGAAACAATCTTTATTCGCTGCAACCCTATTACCAAGACATTCATAATTGACACTTTTCATTTACCAGTTCAAATAGAGAGTACGAAGGCTGAGTCAGTAAGACGCTGTTGTAACCCACTATTGATGTACCTAAGATAAGAGATTACTGCTAAAACCTCATATCCTCTTAGTAAGACACAGGACATGGTAAACCGTAATCAAAAAAACAAACAAAAACTATTTCGCATGCGAGTAATACTGAGGAAGCAAGTCACTTTACAGGAAAAAGTGGAGATCGGTGCATTGATAAGCCAATTTCATTTCATTTAAAAAAATAACTAAAACTAAACTAGGCCTGTGCTATTAATTTGATGATCCAAAGCCAATTGGGTTATTCCATTTTGCATTTAAACGTGCACTGCGTAACATTTCTGGTGCTGGGTCTGCCACCTACTTGTCAGCCTGAAGATGTTGTTGCTGTGCCTGAAATACTCAACAGTTTGGCGTTAAAGTTACATATCTTGCGTAAAATCAATTATAGGTCATTTATTGCGTAAAAAATGACCTTCAAAAACATGAATTATTACTGTGAGTATGGCCCCTGTTCCAGGTCTGACCTGGTGGTGTCATCTGCTTATCCCCATGGAGATGGATTCATTAAAGCCATATCGTCGAACATTCCAGGTACAGCAATATTATCTCAATGGCAAGAAGCAGGTGGCAGACCCTCCCTCAGCAAAGTTACACAGTGCACCTTTAGTGGCAATGATTAAAAGTCTGTATTGTTTACGTCCAGAAAACAAATACTATTTTATACTGTATTGTATTATTTTTTAGTAGTACAAAAAAAATGATGAGTGATCAATACGAGAATAAAAAAAACTCTTTTTTTTTTTTTAATTGCCCTATTGACCTTATTCTGCCCGCCCACTTTTACCCCTAAATGCAACTAAACCACACTTTCTTTGTGGCGGTACTTGCGGTTAAGTGGGAATCCCATTCATTTCAATAGAGAATCTGAATTTCAATGGCGAAGCTCCACCACTAAAATACGTTATGAAGTAGGTTAATTTGTGTAAAATGTTGAATGTTCATGCGCACAAACAAATCAACCACTGCACCGTTTCTCTTTAAAACGGCTTCGTAGTCCGTATAGAACGTATTTGTCGTCAAGACTGGCAGCCCCGTGCAAAATGATACAACTCAAATGACGACGGCGGCCTCCACGACCACTTCTGGAATAAGGTGGATACTAAAGTAGGGATAAATTGGTGCGCGTTTGAATTCTATGCACACGTTTATGTAACTCATTACAACTTATTACCTATAAATGTATAAATAATCAGTTTGAAACATTTACAAGTAAAACGTGACATGCTGACACTATTGCACCAATATCAGACCCGTCCATAGGGCAACCAGTCATTGACAACTAAGCACTATCAGGAGTACCTATAGCTGAAGTACTACTACACTACTATGCATGTTAGGACGATGAGGTAAACTTGTCAGAAACCCACCCAGACACAGGGAGAACATGTTCGCCAACTAGGGTGACCGCCTTTCCCTCTTTTGGTTGCTCTGCGCAGCCATCTAGACCTCTGTCATTAAACTTATTTTGAGAATGTTCCACTTTCGTTGGACGCCAAATGAATTAAAACGTGACGTTTACATAGAATACACGTTTTTTTTTTCTTTCTTTCTCGCATTTTAGTGTGGGCGACTTGCTTTTAGGGTTGTGATATATTGGCACCTATCGCTATTCCAGTCTCTCCGTGTGTTACAGTTGATAAAAACTGAAAATCATATTGTGTTAGTTAAGTTTTTACGGGAAAAAAACAAACTATCCTTTACTAAATCAGGTCTGACTGAATATTAAGGTCCCTTAACCAAAACTATTAGGACTAATGTAGCCTACGAGGTAAATTGGCTATTAAACTAGAACAGAACTAAACCAGGAATAAACTAGGTCCAAACAAGAACTAAACCAAACTAAATCAGCTAAGCCAGGACTGATAGAAATAACTGCCTAACTAAACTAAACTAAACTTAAACGACAGACGCGCACGGGGCTACGTTGTTACGCTGCTACTGAGGAGGAGTGAAGGTGCTGCTGAAGGAAAGGAAACGAGGAATCGAGGAGGTAGAGGAGGAGGGGAGGGGGAAAG
>JACM01055283.1:0-30592 GCA_000787095.1 Periophthalmodon schlosseri
CACACACTGATCTGTTGGATGCAGCGGTGCATATTCACCTGCCGTCAGTGAGACATAGATCTGAGTGCCATCTGCATAAGGTTGATATAAACTAGCTCCATGACTTTCTATGCAAAACCCAGAGTTGTAAAGTGTCTGGATGTTGGCCTGATGTAGGACTGGATGTTCTCCTGTTATCACCTCACTGCTGCTCCTTTTGATGCAGCTCCTCGACTTGGAGCTGACAGCTTGACATTTGCAGTGGTTGATGTCGAGCTGGTGGAAGTCTAAAATATATGTTTACTCCCAAAGCTGCCAAGTGAAAAATCTGCTCTGTAAGCCATGGTTTCTCTGAACAGCACCCTTCCTACACAAATATCCAGGTAATGCTTTCTTCAGTATTTAGGTTTCTCCTGTCGTCGGCAAGCAGTGCTATGTTTTGGCAGTGGTTTTAGACATTAATATTAAGTTGATGCAGTATTTATTTTATTTCAATTTATTATTATTATTATTATTATTATTTTTTTTTTTTTTTTTCAACTTTAAATTTTCAACTTTAACTTTTCTGGTGTAGATAAGGCCCGCCACCTGTTTGTCTCCATGGAGATGTTCTTGGCTTTATCTAGAATGTTCCACAGTATGGAATTAAAGCTGTCTATCCCCATAGTGACACTACCACTCCAAGTTACTGGTGAGATCCGTGGAGAGGTGCAGTTTAAGACTAGACTGAAACCCACCTCTTCTCCCTGGCATTTAATACTAGCTAGACAGGATATACAGGTGTTTTATTGTTCTCTTCCTATGTATCGAGTTATGTGTATGTGTGTTTTGTTGGGTTTTTTTTGCTTTTTTGTTTTTTTGTGAAGCACTTTGGTCAGCTGAAGTTTTAAATGTGACACATAAATAAACTTGAATTGAACTGAACTGAATCCCAGGTGTCCTCTTTGCACCACAGCCCATTCACAAGAGACCAGAGATCAAACTTCTGATTATAATCACCAGAGGAGAGAGAGGAGCATGGCTGATAATGTCATATACTATAGACTATATAGACTATAGACTATATAAACTATAGACTGTAGCTTAAACCATTTCCACTGTAGGAGTGTACAAGTAAATGTTAAGTGCTTTTATGCCATTATACACACAAACTACAACAAAATGATAAACGATCCCATTTTTATATAGCGCTTTCCCAACTTCAAGGCTCAAAGCGCTTTACATCAAGGAACCACTCACCCATTCACACACATATTCACAGACCAGTGTACGCAGACACTGGGGGCGAGGTGGGTTAAGTGTCTTGCCCAATGACAGCATTCATCTGTCGGAGCTGGAATCGCACCACCAATCTGCCCTCCAAGGATCCAACGACAGCATTCATCTGCGGGAGCTGGAATCGCACCACCAATCTGCCCGCACCACCATCTGACCGCCCTACCAATGATGTTTAAGTCAAGACCAGGATTCAAACCTTCAGATCAGTGGACAAACACTCTACACACTGAGTTACTGTTGCCCCCGACAATTGAGTAGTTCAGATGGAGTACTTAAGTGAATGAATACTTTCTTTCTTTCTACACAGTACAAAGTATGTTTAGAATGATCTTGAGCTTTATCAGAACTCGTGTAAGGCCAGGGTAACACAAACAAAGTTCTACTGTCTAAAAAAGAGCCTTCGTATCGAGATCGACTTTGAGATTGCAGACAACACTAGCACAAAATGAAAACTATTTGGCCAATTCCCGTATTTTTCCTCACACCAGCTCTGGACCAAACCCAACAGCCCAAAGGAGAGCTGACACAACACAGAGTGGAGTCTCCTGCACGAAGGTAGATAATTGTCTGGTAATTTGGCAGGAATTCACTCAATTAGCTTCTAGCCATTTCGCTAATGGATCATCTCAGCTGTGTCACCTTCAGCATTAGCATAATGGTGCTGCCAGTGAAGCGGATAGCTCTGAAGTGCCAGTCAGATTCATGCCAGCTCTGTTTTCACTTGTAATACTGCTTCATTCGTAGTACTGTTTTTGTAGTAAGGAACACAACAAGTACATGATGGAAAATAGGCACTGGGCATATGGTACTTCTGGCTCGGGCGGAACAATTTGGGAAAAATATCTAAATGGGATTTTTCTGACAAGAATGACAATTGCAAATAGATTTGAAATTCGTTTTAAAAATGGGATTCTGTTCAAAGTTCACAATTTAAACACGTCCAGAAGAACTGACAAAAAGACTGAAGTATGAAGTGATAAACTAATACAAGAATCACATTTCAGAACATGTTTGTAGTAGGTTTAGCAGTTTTTACGCAGAATAAGACAGGTATTTTTGCTGTTGGTGGAGGAAATTATGGTACTTGAAATACTGCAGCCTTTGCGCTTTGCTAATTGTGTCCATTCAAATTGTGATTTCAGTTTGATGATGAACTTGCAGCTTTACTTCAGGCTAAGAAAATCTGAGAGCTTTAAAATTAGCGTACTCGTGTTTTTGTTAATTAGTAAATTGTGTGTTTTCCCCGTAGACTGTTTATATAAATGGACATAGCTAACCTGCTAGCCTCCGCGTTACATATAGGAAGTGAGCATGGGTGCGCTTCAGGCTCCATCGACTCTGGCTCCAATTCAGTTTGTATTGAGAAATTGTCACCCCTCTCTCTGTAACTTCTGCAGTGAGCCTCAACATTTTGGTTTTAAACTGTTCGTATTAACCTGCTCTACACGATACTGGTATTTTTATTTCACTACTGCGTCTGTAACTCAAGATATGAAGATTAATAACAGACAAATGAGGCGCCTTCTCCCCCTAGCGTTAGCAACAGGTTTGATTGACAGCATTGCTAAGCGCCTGCTCCCTGCCAAACCAGCAGTGGAGGCAGGAAGGGGTATTACCTTCAATAGCCTCGCTCCGGATTGGCTCTTTGGTTGCTATGATACTCGCGGTCGGACTTCCTAATATCCTATGCAACTTCTAGCTTCGATGAGCTTCATTTGACTGGAGTCGAACGCTATGGGTGACGTCACACTCCCTTAGTCCACTTCTTTATACAGTCTATGGTTTTCCTGCAAAGATTATATTGTAAAAGTAGCACAAAGTATTTTTATTTCGCCTAAACCCAAAAGTAACCCAAAAGTAAATGTGTCAAAGGATTTGTCAGAGCTAAAGTTGAGTTAGACGGATAAAAAACCCATTTCCTCCTGCCATGTTGTTAAAATCAGATAGTCCAGCTCTTACTTATTGTTTATTAATAATTTTTTTAGCTTTCATTTTGTATGCTCCAAAGCAAATTTCATCTTTTTAGACTTGTTCCTCTCAAAAACGACCAGTAGATAATCTTTTATACAGAAATGCATTCATTGATTTTCTACAATCAACATGTGAATGCACAAACAAAAGCTCTGAAGAAAACCTTGAACAGAAGAACAAAGTAGCCCAGGTAACACAAAGCTGAATTCAACTCATTCCTCCATTTCTACCAATGGCCACAAACCAGAGAACAGCTATTACTATGATGGAAGCAATTATTGTGGATTCAAAAATGACAAAGCAGAATTCGATATACAATTTTACATAAAAGCTTAATAGAAAAGTGAATGTAAAAGTGACAGTTTAAAAGGTCACGAGAAGGAGGAAAAGCAAGAATCCCTTTTACAGAGATGAAAGCGCCAAATGTTTTTGTTCAGATTCAAGATGGACCGAAACATCAAGAGCCTGGTATTTTTTATTTTCAAAGTAAACAACCTATGTGTCACTCACGAAGACTATCTGACAATGAAAGAAAGGGTATTCTATCTATCTATCTATCTATCCGCTCCTGCTGGCAGTGCCCAAATCCAGGCTCAAGACCAGAAGTGACAGAGCCTTTTCTGTGGCAGCGCCCAGACTATGGAACAGCGCCCTCTGCCTGTCAGGTCCTCTCGATCTTTAACGCAGTTTAAGACTAGACCATAGACTGTATATATAAATGGACATCGCTAACCTGCTAGCCGCCACGTTCTAAAAAGGAAGCATGAGGGAGCATGGGCGCGCTTCAGGCTCCATTGACTCTGGCTATAAATTCACTTTCTATTGAACAACTGTGGCCCCTCTCTCTGTAACTGCTGCTGTCAGGCTCGTTATTTTGGTCTTAAAATGTTCGTATTAATCTACTCTACATGATCCTGGTATTTTCATTTTGCTACTGCGTCCGTAAATCAAGATATGAACATTAATCACAGACAAATCAGGCGCCTTCTTTCCCCAAGGTCGCTCCTGCTAACATTAGCAACAGGTTTGATTGATAGCATTGCTAATCACCCACTCCCTGCTAAACCAGCGGTGCGGGCGGGAAGGGGCGTTACCTTCAACAGCCTTGCTCCGGATTGACTCTTTGGTTGCTATGATACTCGTGGTCGGAATTCCAAATATGGAACTCAGCTCCAAATTCACCCCTGTAACTGCTCTAGCCTCGACGAGCTTCATTTGACTGAAGCTGAACACTATGGGTGACGTCAGCTTCATTTACTGAAGCTGAACACTATGGGTGACGTCACACTCACTTAGTCCACTTCTTTATACAGTCGATGGGCTACACTAAAAACCCACCTCTTCTCCCTGGCATTTAATACTTGCTAGACAAGATATCTTGGTGTTTTTTTGCTCTTTTCTTATGTATTGCGTTATCTGTATATTTGTTTTTTGTATTCTAGAAACTGAAAACCAAACCAATCGTTGTAGTGATCATGTTTTTTTTTTTTTTTTTTTCTCTAATTGGATAATGATGCAACTTAAGGACCTGCACATAATTACAATGAAAACGAGACAAACTCACTGGGGAGTGTCTCTGGCCTGTACATATGGAGCAGAGTACTGTGAATGAATGCTTCACCATGTGCATCTCACACCTCCATCTGCTCCTTATGAGGCCCTGTTTATGCTGTGTGTATTCTGACCATATGTCTCCATAAAAGCGGAGCATGGACAAATTACAGACATCATCGAGAAATCCTCAAAACAGGTGAACCCATTTTCTCAAAGGATAATGGAAGCATAAGGAGAAAATGACTGTGTGAAACAGCAAAAACACAAGAAAAGAGGTATTACTGTCCAAAAACACTGAGAAACTATTCTAAGGAGGAGCGCATTATAGTGAGTCATTCTCTGGCTTTTTTATAAAGAAATTGCTCAGGAGACGTTTGGAGGAATCTGACAGTGAGTTTCTTTCTTTTTTCAAAGTCATTTAGATTTTTTTGAGAGCCCTAGTTAAACTACCATTCAAAAGTTTGGACATATTTTTCATTTTTCTGTGTATTTGGGCAATAGTAGCTTAGTTGGTGGAGTTTTTGTCCATTTGATCCGAAGGTTGGTGGTTCAAATCCCGCTCTCAACATAAACATCATTGGTTGAGCGCTCGGATCCACTCACCCACAGGTTGGTGGTGCGATTCCAGCTCCCACAGATGAATACTGTTGTTGTGTCCTTGCGTAAGACACTTAACCCACCTCGGCTCCAGTGTCTGTGTACACTGGTGTATGAGTGTGTGTGTGTGAATGGGTGAGTGGTTCCTCGATGTAAAGCAACACTGGTGTTGAGTGTGTGTGTGTGAATGGGTGAGTGGTTCCTCGATGTAAAGCAGTTGAGCCTTGAAGGTGGAAAAGTGCTGTATAAAAATGTGATCATTTACCATTTAATGCTTTTATCTTTATTTTTGGAGCTATTCACATTGTAGATTTAAAGAAGGCATCAAAACTATGATCACACACATATAGAATGTAGTAAACAAAAAATGTGAAATAACTCAAAAGAAGTCTTATATTTTAGATTCTTCAAAACAGACGGCCTTTGCTTTAATCACTGCTTTGCACATTCTACTAATGAATCCTGACGCGGCACAGCTGTGAAGTGAAAACATTTTAGGAGACTTCATCATGAAGCTCAATGAGAGAAGGCCCAGGGTTTGCAGCCATGGACTGTATATATAAATGCACATAGCTAACCTGCTAGCCACCGCGTTCCAAATAGGAAGTGAGCATGGGCGCACTTCTGCCTCCATCGACTCTGGCTCCAATTCACTTTACATTGGAAAACTGTCACCCCTCTCTCTGTATCTGCTGCTGTCAGGCTCGTCATTTTGGACTTAAAATGTTTGTATTAACCCGCTCTACATGATCCTGGGGTTTTTATTTTGCTATTATGTCCATAACTCAAGATATGAACATTAATAAGAGACAAATCAGTGGCCTTCTTTCCCCGAGATTGCTCCCGCTAGCGTTGCCAACAGGTTCGATTGACAGCAAGTGCCCACCCCCTGCCAAACCAGTTTCGCTATTGTGTCCGTAACTCAAGATATGAACATTAATAACACACAAATCGGGCGCCTTCTTTCCCGCGCGGTCGTTCCTGTTAGCGTTGGCAACAGGTTTGATTGACAGCCTTGCTTTTTCGGTTGCTATGACACTTGCGATTGGAATTCCAAATACGGAAATATGGCTCAAATTAGCCTCTATAACCGCTAGCCTCGATGAGCTTCATTTGACTGGAGCCGAACATTACGGGTGACGTCACACTCACTTAGTCCACTTCTTTATACAGTCTATGGTCCAAACCTTTGACTGGTACGTCTCTACACTTTCAGATCAACACCGCAAGCTCTATAAACAAGCATTATTCCATTTGGATTATGTTTGGGTTGGGTTATCCCTGATGAACTCCTCTTCTGGACAGCTGTTGTGCTGCTGCAGTTGAAATGAGGCTTAAACAACGTGAAATATGTGGCAGTGAGACAAGAGCAGTTAGAGTCTGAACACTGGTTTAAGACAGAGGAGGACAAGACAGATAGGCCAGTCAAATGTTTACGAGCAGGAGAGTCACCGTATATACTACCAGACAAAAGTTTGGACACACCATCTCGTTCAGTGTTTTGTTTCTTTATTTTTACTACTTTCTACATTTTTTATACAGACAGAAGACATCAAATATATGAAGTAAGATATATGGAATTATGTAGTAAAGAAAAAAGGCTAAATAACTATACTAAATATTTTTTATATATTCATCCATCCATTTTCTTCTGCTTATCCGCAGCAGTCTAAGCAGGGGCTCCCAGACTTCCCTCACCCCAGACACTTTCTCCCCAAGGCGTTCCCAAGCCATAGTCTCTCCAGCGTGTCATGGGTGTTCCCCAGGGTAAATAACTAACTAAATATTTTTTATATATTCATCCATCCATTTTCTTCTGCTTATCCGCAGCAGTCTAAGCAGGGGCTCCCAGACTTCCCTCACCCCAGACACTTTCTCCCCAAGGCGTTCCCAAGCCATAGTCTCTCCAGCGTGTCATGGGTGTTCCCCAGGGCCTCTTCCCGGTGGGACATGCCCGGAACACCTCCCCAGGGAGACGTCCGGGAGGCATCCGGGACAGAAGCCCGAGCAACCTCAGCTTTTTAATATATTTTATATTCAAATCCTCAAAGTATCCACCCTTTGCTTTGCTGAAAAATATTTAGTAGAGTTATTTAACTTTTTTCTTTACTACATAATTGCATATAACTTGCTTCATATATTTGATGTCTTCTGTGTGTGTATAAAATGTAAAAATTAGTAAAATGGATGAATGAGAGGGTGTGTCCAAACTTGATACAAACTTGATGATAATGATTTTACATTTATTCACAATTATTGACACCATAACCAAACCAAACCTTATTTCACTTTCATTCACACTCTCTGATTCAAGTTTATTTCTACCGTTCATTTAAAACAACTTCAGCTGACCAAAGTGCTTCATATAAAAGTCAACAGTTTAATGGAGCACCACTCTTCCATTTACACTGTGGGCTGTATATGATAATTATTGATAAACCAAATCATCTTGACATCCCAATCACATTCTCCAGGTCTATCATTTAGGAACAAAATGCGGGTAGCACTTTAATTTGTCTAAAAAAAAGCAAGAATATAGCTTTAAAGGGATAGTATGTAACTTTCTGGAGATGGTATGTCACCTGCACGGTTCCATGGAAACAGAAAGTTAAAACCATATTTTGGAACATTTATAGAGATAGATACATTTTATGCCATTCCATGAGAGATATAGCCAAAGGAACACAAAAACAGTTTCAGGCCAAATAAGAGTCAGGTTTGTGGAGGTGCAAGCCCGCTCACAGTAAGGACGCATGTTTTTCAGTGCACAAAATTACATAACTTGCTTTTATTTTTGTCTATTTTGGCTAAGAAGTTGCATATTGTGCGTTAATTCATAATGAACAAATAGTTTCACGTTTCTGTTTTAGTAACTGCTGAATTAATTCTCTAACCCTAACTCCTAATTCTAAACCTAACTCCTAACCCTAACCCCTAACTCCTAACCCTACATCCTAAACCTAATTCTTAAACTTAACTCCTAACCCTAACTCCTAACTCTAAACCTAACTCCTAACCCTAACCCCTAACTCCTAACCCTAACTCATAATCCTAACCCCTAACTCCTAACTTTAACTTCAAAGCCTGACTCCTAACCCTAATTCCTAATCCTAACTCCTAACCCTACATCCTAAACCTAATTCCTAAACTTAACTCCTACCCCTAATTCCTAACCCTAACTCCTAACCCTAACCCCTAACGCCTAACCGTGACTCCTAACTCTAACTCCTAACCCTAACTCCTAACTCCTAACCCTAACTCATAACCCTAACTGCTAACCCTAACTCCTAACCCTAATTCCTAATCCTGACTCCTAACTCCTAACTCTAACTCCTAACCCCTAACTCCTAACCCTAACTCATAACCCTAACTCCTAACCCCAACTCCTAACCCTAATTCCTAAGCCTGACTCCTAACTCCTAACCCTAACTCCAAAACTCTCATCTCCACTCATCATTTATAATTCCCCATATCTTCTTCTCGATCCCTGTTATGACGAAGACGATGGCGGTGCTTTGAGGTGTAAACAGCGCAGGACAGAGTGCCGTTGTTGGTTTACTATAAAAAAGAGAAGATGAGACTATAGCTGTGAAGGGGGAGATACATTATGCATTTGTGTTTTTCTATTTGTCTGTCACTGCAGCACAAACCAGAGAAAGAAAGAACAGCCTCATTTCATTCTTTCATCTGGAGAGAGCCGCTACAGCCTCTATGTACATATTTCCTCTCTGAAATACAGTCACACAATAGATGTTTTTACTGTCAGTTTTATAAATATATATCGTTACAAATGAAATGTATTCTAGTCTCAAGACAGGGTTTTTATTCATTTGATGCAGAAACTGAACATGTTTATCTAACTTTTGGGGACACGTGTAGAGCTGTGGGCCTTAAGTCGTTTAGTTGATTCATCAAACCAAAAGTTGTATTAGTCGATTAATCATTTTATTTAGATTATAAGGGTTTAAATGAGACAACAGCAGAAAGGAGGCGGAGGAGATTTAGTGGCATTCATCTATATGTGAAAATATAAATAAGCTGTTTCCTAGTCCTTCTCAAGTGGAGGAGTTCAAGTATCTGGGGGTCTTGTTCACGAGTGAGGGAAGGATGGAGCGTGAGATTGACAGTTGGATCGGTGCAGCGTCTGCAGTGATGCAGTCGCTGTATCGGTCTGTTGTGGTGAAGAAGGAGCTGAGTCCAAAGGCAAAACTCTCGATTTACTGGTCACTCTACGTTCCTACCCTCACCTATGGTCATGAGCTTTGGGTAATGAACGAAAGGACAAGATCCCGGATACAAGCGGCCGAAATGGGTTTCCTCCGCAGGGTGGCTGGGCACTCCCTTAGAGATAGGGTGAGGAGCTCGGTCACACAGGAGGAGCTCGAAGTAGAGCCGCTGCTCCTCCTCGTCGAGAAGAGCTAGCTGAGGTGGCTTGGGCATCTGTCCCGGATGCCTCCTGGACGCCTCCCTAGGGACATACAGAGATGCCTAATACTTTCTAGAGCTTTTGCCACGCCCCCTTTTTAGTCACTAATCAATCAGCAGCACATGTCTTTAGCCTTTAGTAGAATTTCTTTAGCCCTGGACACATGTAACATTTTCAAATATTGCAAAATCTGACTTGCACTGGTTTTAAATTGGTTGTACATTTATATTTTTCTTGCTTGGTGGTAATGATGAGCCGAAAGCAGCTCGAGGAGAAACGATGGAGCTGTAAAAGAGTGAAGAGTGACAGACAAACCCACAGACTACTGCTCCAGCTGTTGGATCACACGTGTGGATTAATCTCACTCCTGACTGAGTGCACAGTGAGGCCTGAACGCACCTAGAGCTGATGTGAACCCCAGAGCTGTTCATCTGAAGTCAGAGGGAACCTGAGGAGCACAGGAGGTCTCATTTGTCTTCTGCAGATGGTGGTCTCTGCTCCTGTTACCCTCCTCACCCAACTCACCCAAGTCAACCAACTCTTCCACCTCACCCTCCTCGCCCTCCACACCCACATCATTCACCTCACCCACCTCGCCTTCCTTACCCGCCTCACCCACCTGACCCTCTTCACCCTCCTCACCCACCTCACCCCTTCACCAATCTTCACCCACCTCCTCAGCCACCTCATCAACCTCACCCTCCTCACCGACTTCACCCACCTCACTCACCTCACCAATCCTCACCCTCCTCTCCCACCGCACCTACCTCACCCCCAGCCACCTCACCCACCTCGTCAACCTCACCCTCCTCTCCCACCTCACCCTCTCCACCCTCCTCAACCAATTGCTGAGTTCTTCCCCATTATCCTTCTATTTGTGTTTTTTTTTTTCTTGTTTGTTTGTTTCAATCTTGTGTACTTCATCAGTAACATTACATGGCTTTGTTACAGATTGCCATCTGTAGTAACAAAAATAACTGTTTACTGCAACTTAAATGTAAAATATATAGCACAGGGACAAGAGCAGTTAGCGCCTGAACACTGGTTTAAACAAAGACAGGAGGAGGGAGCAGTGGGGAGGCAGGAGTGACAGACAGAGACAGTGGTTCTGTGAAGTAAATGTCTTTGAAAACATACATCACTAGGCTCCCATTGAGCTTTTAGTCAAATGTCACATATGAGGAGTGTGCGTTTCCAGTCTTCTAACGATCTGTCTGAAGAGCATCTCAAAGAAAAGAGAGTGCGACGGAGCTGCTGAGCTATAATCACACCTGCTGACAGTGGGAACACTACAAGGCCAGTAAAAATCAGAAACTAGAATAATCAGATAAACCAAGACTGTATATATAAATGGACATAGCTAACCTGCTAGCCATCGCGTTCCAAACAGGAAGTGAGCATGGGTGCGGTTCCGGCTCCATCGACTCTGGCTCCAATTCACTTTACATTGAAAAACTGTGGCTCCTCTCTCTGTAACTGCTGCTGTCAACGTCGTGATTTTAGTCTTAAAATGTTCATATTAACCTGCTCTACATGGTCCTGCTGTTTTTATTTTGCTATTTCGTCCGTAAATCAAAATATGAACATTATCCCCAGGGTCGCTCCCAGGAACAGGTTTGATTGACAGCGTTGGCTGGCTCCGGATTGGCTCTTTGGTTGCTATGATACTCGCAGTCGAAACTCCAAATATGGAACTCAGCTCCATATTGTCCTCTATAACTGCTCTAGCCTCGATGAGCTTCATTTGACTGGAGCCAAACGCTATGGGTGACGTCACACTCACTTCTTTATACAGGCTATGGTGATTACCCATTGAATTTTAAAATAACACTTCCAATCTTTAAAATGTTCTCTTTCATTTTTGTCTTTAATTTGCTCTTTTTTTGCGTAATGGTCCTGGTCAAAACCTGCACAAATGTGAACAATCAGAAAGAAATCAGATTACTCACCCCAGATGTGAGAAATTTGATTATTATCTGATTTATGGACCTTTAAGATTAATTAAATGACATGCAAACTGCAAAAGTGGGTAGTGAGTAATTAGAAGGACCATAATCAGACAAAAACTTGATGACTTTTCTTCCTCTGATCCGAAGGTTGGCAGCTCAAATCCCATTCTCGACATAAAACATCCAGCTCCCACATGATGAACGCTGTCATTGTGTCCTGGGCAAGACACTTACCCCACCTCGCCCCCAGTGTCTGTTTACACTGGTGTATGAATGTGTGTGTGAATGGGTGAGTGGTTCCTTGATGTAAATCGCTTTGAGTGCCTTGAAGGTGAAAAAGAACTATATATAAATGTGACCATTTAACATTTTAATAATATTATAACTCCAAAAATCTGAACATTTTTGGAGTGCGTGTAAACTTTGCCAGTGACAAAAATATATGCACGTTTGTTCTTCATTGTCATCTGTTCCTGCCCCTGTTGTGGTTTTCTTTTATCTTTACAGGAGCAACGCACAATAATACATTAACCCAGACAGAATCAGAGGAAAGATGCTGGTGCTAGGTCACATAGCATGAATACTGATTTAGCCCTGTAGTCCCAGAGCAGGCTGAGGATACAGAAATACAGAGTAACACATGTACATAAAGGATCACATCATTCAAGAACATTTTAAAATCACAATCTTACACTGCAATCACACACTACACACACATACTCTCACACTCTCTCCCTATGAACCTTATTCCACGCTGCCCAATTTTGCCTCACAACCGCACTTCTGGTTAAGTGGGAATCTCATTCATTTAAATGGAGGATTTGAGAAAAGTTGTGCTGCTAAAATAGGAATATAAATTAGATTGATTTGTGCAAAATGTTGGTAAATGGTCATGGTTACATTTTTATATCGCGCTTTTCCACCTTCAAGGGACTCAAAGCGCTTTACATCAAGGAACTGCTCACCCATTCACACTCTGATGTGGGTTAGGTGTCATGCCCAAGGACACAATGACAGCATTCATCAACCAATGATGTTTATGTCGAAAGCTGGATTCAAACCGCCAACCTTTGGACCAGTGGACGAACGCTCTACCCGATTCTCTGGAGGCTTTAAAACGGGTCTGTAGTCCCTATAGAACTTATGTGCTCTTAAGATCGGCAGCCCCATGCAAAATAATACAACTCGAATGACGATGGCGGCACCTACGGTAACTTCCGGAATAAGGTGAATACTCCCTTAGACTTTCTCTCCCTTTATGACAGGCTCTAGAATATCCCCCCTGAATATCAGAGAACGGACCTGTTTGGATGGATGGCTCACACACGTCAGACATCTTTATATCTGCGTAATGGCGTATTTGCTCATGTCCAACACTAGGGGCTTCTCTGAAACATTGGAGCAGGTTTTATAATATACAGGCTCCTTTTACATTTTTCTTTCTACAGGGAGAGCCCAATGAGAGCACTCAAGACTCTCTTTTTCATGAGCACCCTATTCAAATACAGAACAATACAAGCAAAACCAAAACACATAACAGCATAGCTCCATTTAAACATTAAAAACAGGAGCAGGTGTGATTATAAATGTTTAGCACCAGATTATTAAAGTGCATTAGTGGCACCAATCTATCCAGTTTTGCATGTCCTTGAAATGTGTTCCATTTTTGGGAAGCAAAATAAACCATCCATCCAGAAACTCCCAAACTTCCCTCACCCCCGACACAGCTCCTCCAGGCGTTTCCAGGCCCGGCTGAGAGACATAGTTTTCGGTTATTTTGCTTCCAACTACAAGCAAAATAACCCAAAGCCATTTTTCCCCATTTCAGCTCTAGCGCGGCCAGTTTTTAGATGTAGCAATCATGAAATCTTGTATTAAAAGTTCCCGTATCAAAGTTCAACAAACAAGTGACATATTGAGTCAGTCTATCGTCGTAGTCCTTTATAAATACATTTTATACAGTGTTGTTCTTCTGACAGATAGCGATGACCAACCTACTTTTTCATAGAGTGAACAGAGATGGGTTTAAATTCCTCACCTGTTAGGAAACAAAGGGTTGAGTGAAAGAGTGAATCTGAAGGTTTTTGTTTTGTTTTTTTTTTTTAGATTACTGCATATTGTAATAAGTTATAGTACAATTTTATGACAATATTTTTAATTATACAAGTTGTAGCCTGGGGTTCATTCAGCACTGATAAACTAAATAAATCTGTACCTTGGCCTGATAATAAAATCCCATAATTCACCTTTGATTAACTGGAGCTAAAATGACAAACTAATTATTTTTGCACATAATCAAAGTTTAGAGCCGTATTAATTCTTCCTAAATTGGTGTGTAAATTGGGTCTTTGCTCAGCTCCACATGAGGAGTGATCAGAGTTTGTGAGTTCTCCTCCTCTTCTCTCAGCCAAGGTTAAACTGACTGGACCCTTCACTGCAGGAGATTAATGCACTGAATAAATGTCAGGCTAACTTATTCAGTCAGAACCTAATAAGAACCTTTAACATGAGCGATGAGCCTATTTAGCTAATGCTACATAATAATGATAGGTGTGCACAAGGGTGAGAGATGCACTGGACTTGTACCTAAAATAATCACTTGGATCAATGAGTTATTTTTAGTATAAGTAAAACATATAATGCATTCTTGTGACTTTATTCTAATTTTAAACATGCTTTTTGCCACCTTGGGATTAGTATTTTACATATTCTAACTTAAAATAATGTCTACATTTGGTAAACTACGCCTCTGTTTCCAATAATGTATTTATGTGTTAGAGCTCCCTCTGCTGTCAGCAACGGGAATGAACAAAATGAAAACAAATGAAGATCTTAGGCCACATGAATGTAGGCGTGTCACAATAATTACTATGTCGACTTCAATACATAACAGATGGAACAATCATTTTTGGGGGTTAATATTTATCATGGGACTTTTTCTTTGTAGTAGTGAGGCTCTTTTTGTTAATTTTTGTGTACTACAATAAGATTTAAGCTGTAGACGGTTGAATAAACACATTTTTTTTAACGTTTTTGTTTCAGTATTATCGTTTATCGCCTATATTTACTTCAGCAATATATCAAACTTCAAAATGCGTTATTGTGACAGACTTACGTGAATGCTATGCTAATGGAGCCATGTGTTTTGTTGTGAGCATAATTTGACCACACATCGACTCCAGACATTGCTGATGAACTTAAAAACTATGTAGGAAAATGTGGATTTTTACCTGTGACGCAACAATCCAGGCAAAATGCAAATGGAGGTGAGTGCTCAGAGAAGACAGCTTTGGGTAAATGGATGCATGAAACAAGCGTGAATGAACAACAAATTCAGATATGTTTTTGATGAGGTGACAACAATGCAGCACGGTCAAGGTCAATTTTGTAATATCTGTATTTTAATATCCAAGAATCAGTGGAATGTGCAAGTGTCATGGTCCTAAGAACCAGCTCAAGGAACCACTCACCCATTCACACACATTCATCCACCAGTGTACGGAGACACTGAAGCCGAGGTGGGTTAAGTTAAGTGTTGCCAAAGGACACAACAACAGCATTCATCTGTGGGAGCTGGAATCGCACCTCAAACCTGTGGGTCCAACCTGACCGCTCAACCAACGATGTTTACGTCGAGAGCGGGATTCGAACTGCCAAACTTCGGATCAGCGGACGAACGCTCAACCAACTGCATGGGGCTGCCCTGAAAAGCACTGTTCACACCTGTTTCCCTATGGACCTCGGCTAAATGTGCATTCTTATATTATTATACATTTCTCAAAAGGAGTCTGGTTTTATAAATGGGGTTTAAATATGCTCAAGGCGCTGATTTACATGCACAAAGTAATCACATATGTATAGTGCCGTGGGTGAGTTACCAAAAGCCAGGCCCGAGGCTGCTCTGTTAATGTGCAGTTTAAACTAAAAAAGCAAATCAGGCCAATCTGTAGAGTGTTATAGAAGCTGTTCCTTCAGCTCCCTCCCTCTTCTCCCTCCGTCCTCTCCCTCTGTGTCTTTTATCCAGCCTCATCTGCTCTTTAATCTTCCAATTACACTGACATTGTAATATCACTGTTCTTTAGCCTATAGCCTCGCAGCATGGATCTGACCTATAGACTGTATAAAGAAGTGGACTAAGTGAGTGTGACGTCAACCATAGCGTTCGGCTCCAGTCAAATGAAGCTCATCGAGGATTTGGAGCTGAGTTCCATATTTGCAATTCCGACCACGAGTATCATAGCAACCAAAGAGCCAATCCGGAGCGAAGGTGTTGAAGATAATGCCCCTTCCCGCCCGCACCGCTGGTTTAGCAGGGAGTGGACACTTAGCAACGCTGACAATGTTTATATCTTTCTTTACGGACAAAATAGCTAAATAAAAACGCCAGGATCATGTAGAGCGGGTTAATACGAACATTTTAAGATAAAAACAACAAGCCTGACAGCAGCAGTTATGGAGAGAGGGGCAACATTGGAGCCAGAGTCGATGGAGCCAGAAACGCGCCCATGATCACTTCCTATTTGGAAAGCGGCGGCTAGCAGGTTAGCTATGCCCATACAGTCTATGGTCTGACCTCACATCCTCAACAGTGTCTCTGGCTGTTCTCTGCAGAAGCCACAGTAATACTTTAATAAGACAAAAGCTCCTCTGATTATATCCAACTGTTATGATCTTTGATGCCATGTGTTCAGCCCCTTAAGATCTGTTGATGTCCCGAGGAGAACAAAATGAGCTTCCATTAGAGTCTTCAGAGCATTCATATGTGATCGTTTATAACAAATTAAAAGACAATATCACAGAGAGCGTAACAACATGCTCACAATCTGTGTCTAAATATATCAACAGCTCACAGCGTTCACCGAGGACCCCACTGCACAAGGGTAAATGTGAGTCTCTCCACTGCAGGCATGGAGCTTTTTTCAGTTCTGGTGTCCATATTCAATTTAATTCAGCACAAGTTTATTTATGTACCACATTTAAGACAACTTAAGCTGACCAAAGTGCTTCATATAAAAGTCAACGAAAAAACCCAAATATACAGATAACACAATACATAGAAAAAGATATCCTGTCTAGCTAGTATTAAATGCCAGGGAGAAGAGGTGGGTTTTCAGTCTAGTCTTAAACTGTGTTAAAGACTGAGAGAATCTGACAGCCAGAGGGCGCTGTTCCATAGTCTGGATGCTGCCACAGAACAGGCTCTGTCATCTCTAGTCTTGAGCCTGGCTTTGGGCACAGCCAACAGGAGCTGGTCAGCTGACCTCAAGGCTCTGGGTGGAGCATAGAGCTGCAGTAACTCCCTCAAATAAAGTATACAGTCAAATAATATGACTATAAGAAAGTACCAGTGCCTGATACCAACCAACACCAGTGCAGAGACTAGATCATAATAAAAAAAAAAAAAAAACTGATCCAAATATGTTCAGCATCTGTTACTTAATATTCAAGTAACTATGGAACGGCGTTGTATGAATAAAAGTTCAAACATTAGGAGACATTCTGAGCCAAAACCATTTGCAACCAGCAAATAGTTTAACACATTCATTGATTGCAGCAGGAAATTAAGCTGCTGTAATGAAATCCCATAATTCACATTTGATTCACTTGACCAACATCCTGACCCAGTAAAGTATCCGAAAGGGGCCGATGCTTATGGTGGTGTCCAATCAGTGCAGCCCACCGACTATAAAGAAGTGGACTAAGGGAGTGTGACGTTGCCCACAGCGTTCAGCTTCAGTCTAATGAACCACATCGAGGTTAGCGGTTACAGGGGCGAATTTGGAGCCAAGTTCCATATTTGGAATTCCGACTGCGAGCACCATAGCAACCAAAGAGCCAATCTGGAGTGAGGCTGTTGAAGGCAACGCTCCTTCCGGTTTAGCAGGGAGCGGGCGCTTAGCTACGCTGTCAGTCAAACCTGTTGCTAACGCTAGCGAGAGCGATCTCAGGGAAAGAAGGTGTCTGATTTGTCTGTTATTAATGTTCATATCTTGAATCACGGACACAATAACGAAATAAAAATACCAGGATCATGTAGAGCGGGTTAATACAAACATTTTAAGTGAATTGGAGCCAAAGTCGATTGAGCAGGAAGCGCGCCCATGCTCACTTCCTATTTAAGTGAATGGAGCCAAAGTCGATTGAGCAGGAAGCGCGCCCATGCTCACTTCCTATTTGGAACGCGGCAGCCAACAGATTAGCTATGTCCATTTATATATACAGTCTGATGGGCTTACTACTCAATTACCTTCACCATCCTTACATTTTCTGCTGTCTGCACAATGGTCTGGATACACGTGTGATGTTTAATCAATGAGCGCACTGACCGAGCTCCAAACGTCAATGATGGCATTTTATTACAGCAATTATTTGATATTGTACACAGGTCAGAGGTGAGTGAACCACATGCTAATATAATAGTGCCATATGCCAAAGACCATCAGACCATAGAACAAGCACGGTCTGATTCACTCGTATGTTTATACAGTGTGTAGAGAACCAGGGATTTTCATACTGCTCCTCCATCACTGTATGAATAAAAAGGGGTAGTTTCTAGTCTGAAGATGCCATCATTTCCTCATAAGCAGAGTAATGATTGTGAATAAAATGATTATTTATAAATGACTGATAAAATGTAATTATGAATAGCAAATAATTAAACAAAAAGGTCCTGTCTGCAGCAGTACAGGCGACAAACTCATCCATGAACTTTATATGTCATTTCTGATATGGTTGGCATTCAGTGGTGGAAGAAGTACTCCATTTTGCTACTTAAGTACAGATACCGGAGCAAAAAAATACTCAAGTACAATCTACTTGAGTAAAAGTATTAAAGTACCTGTTTGAAAATGTACTTAAAGAGTAAAAGTAAAAGATGATTGATGAATTTTGTTCAACAGAAAGAACTGAACTGATAGGTATTTTTTCTATCTATTTTTATTTGTATATTTTTGTTTGCTCAAATTATGAACATGTTAAAAATAAACCATCAGCCTTTTCTACAGGTTTCAAACTAAAATAAAAAAAATACTTTTACTTTTCAGTCCAGTTAAAAAAATAGTGGAGTAGAAAGTACAGATACCTGCTCTCAAATGTAGTGAAGTAAAAGTAAAAAGTATCCACTGTAAAATGAACTTAAGTAAAGTACAGATACCCAAAACTTACTTAACTACTTTTACTTTATTATGTTCCACCACTGTTGGCATTACAAGAATAAGTAATGTGTAGGTGACCTTCAAATCAGAAAAGATCATTGTCCAAAAAGCTGTTTTCATACCATTTTTGTTCTGACTTCTGTTTTTTCTGCTCCACTCATGAGAGCCTGTTCTAAACCTGTTTTATTATTCAGTGATAACTCCATCCTCCTTCCTCCATCCTTCCACCGTGTTCTGATGCAATTACACTGAAAATATCTGATCAGGAGCTGCCTTACGTTGCAGGTGTAGGCTCCAGTTCTCCTGCATTACTAAATATTGTATATACTACATGCATCACTAAATATTTCATATGCTGTATACATGTTTAATGTGAGAGCCCATGGGAAAATTAGACTACAGCGTCTGCACAAGAGAGAATCAGGTTGAGCAAACAGCACAAACACAGGCTTTATGAAGGCGGAGCGGAGCTGTCACACACAAACACTGGGGCTGAAGTTGACCTTGAACTTCAGGAATCGTCAGAAACATAATGGCTTCAATATTAGACATCTTTGAGCTGTCAGTGTCTTTAAAGGTACTATATTACGCAACATTGACTCTTGTGAGCTCTAAGGCTTGTTATAATGCTGTTATCACATCAAAAACATACCTGGAGTTGTGTTTTGTTTCATTCACACATGTTTGAGTAACACTGCATTATTAGTCTGTCACATCTCTAAAGCTCAAAATGCTCAGTTCAAACCAGACTGTATAAAGAAGTGGACTAAGGGAGTGTGATGTCACCCATAGCGTTCGGCTGCAGTCAGATGAAGCTCATCGAGGCTAACAGTTAGGGGCGAATTTGGAGCCGAGTTCCACATTTGGAATTCCGACAGCGAGTATCATAGCAACCAAAGAGCCAATCAGGAGCGAAGCTGTTGAAGGTAGCGCCCCTTCCCGCCCGCACCGTTGGTTTAGCAGGGAGCGGGCGCTTAGCAACGCTGTCAATCAAACCTGTTGCTAACGCTAGCGGGAGTGACCTCGGGGAAGGAAGGTGCCTGATTTGTTATTAATGTTCATATCTTGATTTAGCGCAGGTTAAGAGCAGGTTAATACGAACATTTCCAGATCAAAATGACAGCAGCAGTTACAGAGAGAGGGGTGACAGTTTTTCAGTGTAAAGTGAATTGGAGCCAGAGTCGATGGAGCCGGAAGCACACCCATGATCACTTCCTATTTGAAACGCATAGCATAGCATGTTAGCTATGCCCATTTATGTATACAGCCTACGGTTCCACCTTGTGATGTCATGAAGAGGTAGTTTTCAAGTTAACATCTACCTTTTACCTTTTGTTCAGTAGAGATTGGCGATTCCAGGGCTGAAATTATCCAGATGATTCTAGTGAAGGTGTATGAAGTTTAAAAACACAGTGGAGCACTTCCTGTATTACCACATGACAGCACAAGGTGGAACAGAGTGTTTTCTGTTTGAGAGAAGAACTCAGCCTAAATATGCAGGGTGTGTGTGTTAAACATGTGTGAATGAAACAAAACACAACTTCAGATATGTTTGTGATGAGGAAACAACATTAGAACATAGATCAGAAAATGGCGTAATATGGGCCCTTTCATGTAGCACAGCCTTTTCATGTTGTTACATTCATTTATTTCTTGTTTTTGACACATGCACAAAGCTCTGAAAATGAGAAGTAAAAGGAGCAATAATAGATCTTTACATTTTGCTTTTTCCAGATTTTAAACTGACATATTTCAACACAGCCCCTTTAATAAAAAGCAGCTCCTCTTTTGACAAAATGCTTGTGCAGATGCTTAAAGACAGTTGTGTTTTACTGTGATAATTATGAGTTCAGGATCTGTTGAACCTGTCACTATATATCTGTTAGGAGACGCTCTGGTGTCATCAATCACACTCAGAGACAGACGCTATGACTGTGATCAACAACAATGTGCAGGGTAAACCTCCCCTTTAAATAAACCTCCCCTTTAAAACACTGCAGACAGAAAAGAGCAGACACCTCCTGTTTGTGTGGGAGCTTCATTTACACTCACACGCTCAGGGAAGTGAAAGATCAGTCACATAACAACGTCTTCACAAATCTACACAGAGAGTGTATAAATAAATTACATTGAATTTTGGCATCAGTGTGACATAAAAAGTATTGTGCTTGTGTCTGCTCTACAGTTATAATCTCTGACACCCGTAGATCATTCTTTTATAACTTGCACATTTTAAATCACAATATTCATCTAAAATGACTTAATAAAAGAAACAAGTCTGCTGAGTTTCACGTTAGAAAACTGCGGCATCCAATGGGAGCCATAAACGTTATCACAAGAAAGAGCGGGCACCTCCCATGGATAGCTGCAGATCACACTAGTGAGCAGCAGATTTTTTTCCATTTGTACCAAAATAACTACACAGTATCACCGATTTAAAAAAGATGGCAAAACTGGAGAACGAAGTGTGTACGTCACAGTGGACGTCCCTAGATAAAACAATACCTAGGGAGTCCTCCAAAACGGGGGTTGATCTGAAAAATGGCGTCTTGAAAATAAGAGATTAAAGATTACTCAAACATGAATCACTTCAAATACAACTTTGGATGAGTAAATAAGAAAGGGAACAACTATAACATGGTTAAAAGCTCTGAAAAGTCCATTTATCAGATCTCAAGTGATCTCATTTTCTGGTGTCTAAATAAACACACACCCACTTTGAGATGTACAGTTTAGACAGAGCACCTGACTCAAATGTTAGGGCTAAACCATAGACTGTATATATAGCTGGACATAGCTAACCTGCTAGCCACTGCATTCCAAATAGGAAGGGAGTATGGGTGCGATTTGGCTCCATCGACTGGCTCTAATTCACTTTCTATTGTAAAATCGTCACCCCTCTCTCTGTAACTGCTGCTGTGAGGCTCGTCATGTTGGTCTTAAAATGTTCATATTAACCTGCTCTACATGATCCTGGTATTTTATTTCACTATTGTGTCCGTAAATCAAGATATGAACATTAATAAGAGACAAATCAGGCGCCTTATTTCCTCAGGGTCACTCCCACTAGTGTTGCTAAGCAAAGGGGCGTTACCTTTAACAGGCTCACTCCAGATTGGCTCTTTGGTTGTTATGACACTTGCGGTCGGAATTCTGAATATGGAGCTTCGTTCCCTTAGTCCACTTCTTTAAACAGTCTATGGGCTAAACACATGGTTCATTGAGAGCAGCACAGACAGCAGAGCTCAGACAAATCTGGAGTGACTCTGGTTGTGTTTGATCAGCTGTAGAGTCTGTGTGGACCTGGAGGTGTCATAGGCTTCACTGAGTGGATCTCACTGAGCTGGAGGCATCTGCTCTGAGCTCACACCTCCACTGGTGCTAACAACCAGTGATGTGATGTTGGTGAACGAGTCAGCTCTTTTGATCAGGTCCCTAACGTTTTTATACTGATTAATGCTGAACCAGCACAAGAATCAGAACAGAAGCAGAGCAGGTGACACGAGTGAGAGCTTTGTGCACAAAAAACATATTTGACATCATAATAACAGTTAGTTTTTTAAATTATTATTATTGTAGAGCAACATTTTATTTAGATTTTCATAATTCCAAAGGGTAAACTCACTCCCACTCTCAGTTTGAACCATTTTAAACACATCTGAGCCTTGGTCATTTCTCCCTGTGATTAGTTTGTAGATAAAATTAGTTCTCACATTGGCTTCTGTCATATAAACAAATACTAAAAGAGCCAGTATTTTGAACGTCTCTTTGAAATGAATGGATCCAAAAGATTCGGATCTCATAAAAGAGCCGAAAGTCCCATCGCCACTAACAACCTCCAAACGTCACAACACAGCAGCAGTGCAGAAAACGGCTCATTTGAGTTTCAAGGTTGGACTGGACGATCTAATCAATGACTATACACAGCTTTGGATAAACAGGGAGTAACTGCTAATGTTGTGCAAGTTTTGGAGATGTGTGAGTAACCTCCTTAATGAGAAAAGAGTCTGTATCTGCGACACCATTAGGCCTGTCACGATAATCACTATATCAACTCAGTATTCAGTATATGAAAGCTGGAACTATATATGTTGGGGCTCAAAACTGGGAGATTTCTGCTATTTTTAGAGTAATATTGTAAGATTTGAGCTGTAGAGAGATAAAAAAAAGTACCTTCCAAGACAATTTTTTGTTCCTTTTGTCACTTATTTGTTGTAGCTCCTGCTTTTAATGATACTGTATTTAAAAATATAGTTTACTGGGATTATCCTGGTTTATTTTGATCATGTCAGTGGTTTAAAGTAGTTTCAATATCATCGTTTATTGCTCGTTATCATGAGGGGACCAGGCTTTTGCTGTAGCTGGTCCCAGACTCTGGAACAATCTTCCTCTGTGTATCACAACAGCCCAATCTTTAAATATATTTTTAAATCTTTGTTGAAAACTCATTTGTTTCCACTGGCTTTTGAACACGAGTGAGCGGGACACTCGTATTGTATTGTTTTATCTAGGGATGGGACTTTCGGCTCTTTTATGGAATTTGAAGCTTTTGGATCCGTTCATTTCAAAGAGCCGTTCAAAAGACTGGCTCTGTATATGACAGAAGCCAATGCGAGAACTCTATGTTTATCTACACACTAATCACAGAGAGACATGACCGAGGCTCAGATCTGTTTAATTGGTTCAAACTGAGAGTGGGAGTGAGTTTACCTTTGGAACTTTGCAGAATTTAAATAAAACGTTGCACCATAATAATGAAAAAATAACAGTTATTATGATGCAAAATATGTTTTTCATAAATCTCTCACTCGTGTCGCCTGCTCTGCTTCTGAGCTGATTCTTGTGTTGTTTCAGGGTTAATCAGTGTAAAATGCATACAAATTAGAAAGAAAAAGATTTGGTTCTTTTAAAAAATGAGATCTGGTTCCAACAGTTCACGTTACGGAGCCATTCAAAAGAACCGACTCGTTCACCAACGTCACATCACAAGTTTTATTGTGTTTTATAAGACTGCACTTTACACCAACCTTTATCCCACACACCATTTACCTTCACTAGTTCATTTTAAACAAGTGCATTCTGAAGTGGAACGTTTACAGGCATGGCCCAATCAAAATCTAGCAACAAGAATTTAAATTACAAGAGGAACGTGCAGCTGGACCATAGACTGTATAAATGCACATAGCTAACCTGCTAGCTGCTACGTTCCAAATAGGAAGAGATTATGGGCCTGCTTCCGGTTTCATCGATTCTGGTTCCAGTTCACTTTACACTGGAAAACTGTCGCCCCTCTCTCTGTAACTGCTGCTGTCAGACTCGTCATTTTGGTCTTAAAATGTTCGTAATGACTCGCTCTACATGATCCTGGTATTTTTTATTTCGCTATTTTGTCCATAACTCAAGATTTGAGCATTAATAACAGATAAATCAGGCGCCTTCTTTCCCCAAGGCTGCTCCCGCTAGTGTTGGCAACAGGTTTGATTGACAGCGTTGATAAGCGCCCGTGCCACTGGTTTAGCAGGGGGCGCGAAGGGGCATCACCTTCAACAGCCTCGCTCCGGATTGGCTCTTTGGTTGCTATGATACTCACGATCGGAATTCCAAATATGGAACTCGGCTTCAAATTCGCTCCTATAACTTCTAGCCTTGATGAGCTTCATTTGACTGGAGCCGAACGCTATGGGTGACGTCACACTCACTTAGTCCACTTCTTTAGTCTATGATCTAGACACATTTTTAAAACAGTCACACTGAATTCTGATCTATGCAAGCTGAATTCAAACATATTTATCCAGTTATTGAAAAGGAAACTAGAGCAATGTAAATCACCCCCATAGTCAGAGTCACATCTTTTATATCTGTACACTTTCGTAGTGTACAACACGCTGGCCACCTCCTGCCCTCACTGTAGTCCCAGGTCAATACTGGGGCTTCATGTTAACAAGCACAAAAGCAGCATGGGCAGATGTCTAAAGGCCAGTTCTCAGTAGAGGGAATAGTCCGCTGTGTTTCCCATTAAATGCGCAAGGAACCCGGCACATATAAAGAAGAAGTAAAGTCAGTCTCTTTCCCGAGCCGGAGTTGTAGAGCTCAGAGAATACAAAACGTCATTTGCTCTCAGTGCTGCCGGGATTTAGACTGGGGCTCTTGGCAGCCCTGGTAAACCTTGGCTAAACTATGGGTTGGAATGAGTTTGATTTTGCCCCCAGCAGACAGAAAAGGCTCTGCAGCTCCATGGAAACTAACAAATGAAACAAGACCAGTACACAGAGGCTTTGGGGAGTTTAATCAGGAGTCGAGGTGGTGCATAAAAACATCTCTGCATCGTTTCACTGTTTGGGCATTTTTGATAAAAGTGGATTGAACTTTCAGATTTAAGTTTGTTCTACTTTGGTGTGAGTTGAGAATGCATTTTGTTTTGGATGTGAGGTGTTTTAAGAATGAACCCCTAATATGTAGTAATTAGGGACAATTTAGTTTACAATTAAAATGGAGGCAATTTGCATGGGGGGGTCAAATAGTCACATTTTTATATAACGCTTTTCCACCTTCAAGGCACTCAAAGCGCTTTACATCAAGGATGTCACCCCTAATTAATATGTTTGGTTCTTGTTACATACACGCTCTGATTTCCTGAAATGGTTTTGGGTCTTTTTATCAGATATGTCTATGTATTATTTCCTCATGACAACGAGAATATGAACGGGACCTATACAACAATAATGCACAAGTGGTACAACAGCGTTCAGAGCAGAAATCAGGTTCTTTAAAACAACCGAGCTGTGTTCAACTTGTGTGAACACATTTTAGACCAAAACACAAAGCAAAACTAGAGAGACATTTATCACAATCCATAAGAAACATGGAGCAGCTGGACAAAGCCTCCACAAACAGCTCTTTACCCAGACCTGCTGCAGATGAACAGTGGGCATCTCCAGAACATTCTGTGTCAGCTCCAAGTGAGAGTTTGAAGAAGAGGAAACAGGAACTTACCTAAAACACAGAGAAAAACAGAGATCAGTGGTTTGTTAATGTTTTTTTGTTGAACGTTTTCTGTAAATCCATACTTTATGTCATCCAGTTGTCTGCATGTTCCTTATATACAGAACAGTACAGTATACAGTTTATAAAATCTAAACTGATATACACAGCAGCTTGCTCACAGTACTGTACCAGAAGATCACCTATTTTTTATTGCTTGTGTTTAAATGTGTGCGCTCTATGTGTCCTCTTTATTTGAAGGAGTTACTGCAGCTCTATACTCCGCCCAGAGCCCTGAGGTCAGCTGACCAGCTCCTCCTGTCTGTGCCCAAAGCCAGGCTCAAGGCCAGAGGTGACAGAGCCTTTTCTGTGGCAGCTCCCAGACTATGGAACAGCGGCATCTGTATGTCAGATCCTCTCAGTCTTTAACGCAGTTTAAGACAAGACTGAAAACCCACCTCTTCTCCCTGGCATTTAATACTAGCTAGACAGAATATACAGGTCTTTTCCTATGGATCGTGTTGTAAAAGAAAAATTCAATTCTGGACAAAAAGTCTTCAAGTGTATTTCTAAAGCACATTTGAAACAACTTGAGCTGACCAAAGTGCTTCACATAAAAGTCAACACAAAACAAATGTACAGATAACACGATACATATCTGTGTAATCCCTCAGTCGTCCAGGTATGATCCATAGACACTGCGTTATACTGTATCTGTCCACCAATAATCTGACCAGAACTGAAGAAGCAGCTTGGATGAGCAGCCAAACATCTTCACTCTGTAACTTTTTGTCCAGTTACAGAATGTAATTTTTGTCTTACTATGGATCATACCTGGAGGATTACACAAATATATATCGTGTGAGCTGTATATTTGTTTTTGTTGACTTTTATGTGAAGCACTCTGGTCAGCTCAAATTGTTTTAAATGTGCTATAGAAATAAACTTGAAGTTAACCTATTCGATTGAATAGCTCTTATGAATGCAACACATATATACACACACACACTCAGTCAATCACAGTGTGCCAGTCTCAATCAGATCTTCTCTGGAGCTCTCTTCAACTCTCTTCAGGTTTATATTTTTGCTCTTTGTTACTATATTATATTGTGATGTGTGAGCTGCTGTGTCCAAACTATTTCCCTTGTGGATCAATAAACTTTGTCGAAGCCCAAGTCTCAGTTTTACAATTCTCAAGATTATTATATTTTTAGTTTTTACGATTACATCTAACCGCAATTATCGATTAACCTAATAATCTTGACATCCCTTTTCCCAGGTGATGTTTCTGATCTGATAAACATGACCCACGCACCATCACCATAGCGATGACCTTTATATTTGATAGATAATAACTCCTTATATTCGTATTAGCCATAGACTGTATAAAGAAGTGGACTAAGTGAATGTGACGTCACCCATAGTGTTCGGCTCCAGTCAAATGAAGCTCATCGAGGCGAGAGCAGTTACATTATTAATGTTCATATCTTGAGTTATGACACAATAGTGAAATAAATATCCCAGGATCATGTAGAGCGGGTTAATACGAACATTTTAAGACCAAAATGACGAGCCTGACAGCAGCAGTTACAGAGAGAGGGGCCACAGTTTGAGTTGATGGAGCCAGAAGTTCCCCCATACTCACTTCCTGTTCGGAGTGCGGCGGCTAGCAGGTTAGCTATATCAATTTATATGTAAAGTCTATGGTATTAGCTTGACTAGCCTCTCAAAGTGCTACACAGTCACTATCCATTCACTTTTGTAGTCACAGCTGCCCTGGGGTAGACTGACCAAAGTGAGACTGCCATTATGAAGTCGAGTCTTTCAGATGATTAGAATGGAGAGCTGAAGTCATCTGCAATAATGATGGTTCAATAGGGACTCTCTGAAGACACATGTTCAGTATTCTGCAGTGATTCTCAGCTCTGGGACCAGACATAAAGAGGCGTTTTAGAGGGACTGGTCCAGTACGACCCCTGTGCAGGAGAGGGAAGGGTAGAGGCCGCATACAAAGCAGCTGTGGGAATGCAAAATACTCATCAAACTGGATTTTAATATTACTGAGGTTCACCTTCACGAGCACGAGTGTCCAGACCTGAGGAAAGGTCACACATTCACACATGCTGTCAGGGTCTATGTGCTAAAACACGACAGGCCAGTACATCTGCATTACTGACATCACTGTAACGAATAAAATTTAATTAAAAATATTTCATTTTCAGCACTCATTTCTCGATGTTATGCTCCTTTTGTCTGTAAAATGAGTAAAGTTTGAGTTTGTGCTCATTTGTGTTCTCGTTCATACTCCTACCAGGGCCCTGTTTGACAAAGAAGATGTTTTGAAAAGTAAATCTGACTCAGATGGAAACTCAGTCCAGCCTGTTTCACACAGAAGGTCCAGAGCCTGTTGCCGTAGTAACAGTGATTGAAACTAACCTGGTCTGAAGCAGGTGTTATTCCTCTAACCCTGAGTTTAACTAGAGTCTGCGAGAGAGCTCTGATTGGACAGTCTCAGCTCCTGAAGGAGAGCTCTGATTGGACAGTCTCAGCTCCTGAAGGAGAGCTCTGATTGGACAGTCACAGATGAACCAGGTGCTCTTAATACGGCCAAACAGAAGCTTAATGATTTGACATGTACTTTACACTTATTTCACTTAGAAGTACGAGCCCTCGTCCCCTCTGCACTAAAGTGTGATGAGAAGTACACACTATTAGATTCATGGACCAGTGTATTCAGTGTGATGTATGTGCACTTTGAAATTTGATTTATGGAGGCTACATTTAAAAATACTCAGCATCTTAGATTAGTTAAAATAGTAACTAACAAATGTCTGTATAATCCCTCAGTTGTCCATGTACAAGTCCATCCTCAGACCTAAATAAAAACAAGAAAAACAATATTGCTAGCCAGTATGCTAATAGACAGTATGCTACTAGGTGTGAGAGCACCATTAGGGGCCTGAATGATTATGCTAAGTTTGACTCAGGCACAGTTCACACTTAGTGTAGCTCATTAGACCTGGCCAACAAAGAGAAACTGTAAACAAACAGGTGTGTTAGCTTCAGTGTAGTTAGCTCCTCCCTTCAGACAGATATAAGGCAGTGTCCAACAGTGATCTGACCAGAACTGAAGAAGCGGCTTGGATATGCAGCAAAACGTCTTCACTCTAACAACTTCTTGTCCAGTTGATAAAATTGATTTTTTTCTTTTACTATGTAATTAGCAAATGTAATTTAAAATCTGAAATCAAATATTTAAAACTTTTAAAATAATGGTTTAATGTTTTTAAGAAAACTAAAACAAAGTTATGTGGGCAATCTTACTTGTATCTTCTCTCTAAAATTATATAAATTGATTAAACAATGTGCTCTTCCGCATTTGTCCAAAGCATAACCCAGGGTCACATGACTTCCTGTCCTTCTAAGATGAAAAGCTTCATCTAGTTTACCGTTGCCATGGTGAATGCTCTTTTCTGTCGCCATTTATACAGTCTTGTGTCCTCAGCTAAACTCCATGTGTACTATCTCTGAGTTTTGTAACTCTGCTCCGCTCTGCTTTAACTCTGTCTGTCTCAGGGGAAATCGACTCTGAGTTAACTCTTAAACCCAGACTTTCTTGATCCTCCTTTGTGAATCGGGCCCAGTAGCTCTCATTTATCCAAAAATAAGGTCTCTGTTTTGAACGAGGCCAATGTGCTTTTTGGAAACGCAATAAATAGTAAGCAACCCTCAGAGCAGCAGATTGTTAGAATTTAAATCTAGTGGTGGAAAAAGTGGTCCTTCTACAATGGACCCCTTCTGGACGAAAGAGGGATTACACAAGTCAGTGAGAACAAAAATGGTGGGGAATAACCCAAAGAGCAGGAGATCAGGGCTGTTTTAGTTTCTCTCAAACACAGCACTGTCTGAAGTCTGTGTCTGAAGTGAGGCAGCACCAGAGGCACAACCACAAAAACACATGTGGAGCAGAGCTGAGAGTGTAGGCCAGACCAGCGCTGCGTTCAGGGTCAGGACTTTACAAGGACATCGCCAACTTCAGTTCAAATTAATTATGGTTGTTTTAATTGTGAACGTTACTCCCAAATGAATAGTCATGATTGATGAGCACATTGTCAGAGAGGAGACCAGGGGACTAGCTGCCTATAAAAACAGTGTGTCCAAGATCCTTAAAGGCGCAGTACCTGATTTTTACCTTCTATAAAACGTGAAAAACAGAACTAGTGCATTTTAAATGGTTTGCAGTGGTCCAAAGTTATTCCTCACTTAGCTTAAGCATGGATATAGGCTTAAGAGCTTTTCACAAATTTCCAGACCATAGCTGAATTTTGCAGTGATGGTAAAGCTAATAACAAATAGCCTGCTAATGCGCACTTCCTGATTATCGGACAGTAAAATGCTTTCTAATCCAATGCAGACGTACACAGTGGATTTATTTTGACCTCGAGAGCTGCTTATACAATAATGACCAGTCAAACGTTTGGACATTCCCTCTCATTCACAGTTTTTTTACTACTTTCTACATTTTAGATACATACGGGAGACTTCAAATATACGAAGTAAGATATATGGAATTATGTAGCAAAAAAATATATATATATTTTTCTAATTTAAATCCTCAGAGTCTCCACCCTTTTCTTTGTGGACAGCTGCAACCCTTGACCTTCTCTCACTGAGCGTCATGATGAAGTCCCTGAAATGTTTTT